>CM017191.1:34653939-34943939 GCA_004837865.1 Musa balbisiana | reverse complement strand
AAACTGATAACCTTAAGGAAAGAGGATTCAAGAGTGGACGTAGGTTAAAAAGACCGAACAATTATAAATTGGTTTGCCTCTCTTTACTTGTTCTTTACATATGGTTTAGTTTTATTTTCTTTACTTATAATTTTAACTTGATCAATCGAGTTTTTAAAATATATTAATTTATCGATCGAGTTTTAAAATCGATTAAAAATACTTTTACACTAATTCACACTCCTCCAATGTCATTAAGATCTTAACAATTGAAATGTTCTCTCATTTGGATTAACACTCAAGAGAGAATAAATGGTATTTTTAAGTAATTAAAAGGGATACTCTATCATATGTCCTCCAATATTCAATGGCAATTAGGAAACATGAATGAATTTTTTTTTATTTTTTATTAATTTTAATTTATAAAATATTGCCAAGTTTGTTTTTCAAAAATCGTTTAAACCGATGGATGATTTTGAAAAGAGAATATTTTCTTTAAATGTTAAGACTATGAATACTTTATTTTATACGTTAGAGAAATATGGGTTCAATTGAGTTTCTAGTTATGACATTACACATGATATATGACATACACTCCAAGTCCACTCACGAATACATAAGTAGAATAAAAAAAATCTAAAATTAATCTTTAATTCATAATTATGAATTATTTAAAATGGAACTAAGCAAATCTATTAGTGACATACACTTGAATGTTATCAATGGATTAAAAGTTTTTGGTAAAATATATATTGAAAGCAAAACTATATTGAACTTGAATTAGTAAAATCTTAATATCAATTTCTAAAAATTGGGATCCAAAATAACGATAATGGAAGAGACTAAAGACTTAAATATTTTTTTTTGAAGAACTCAATCTTTAATAACATATGAAATGACATGCAAAATATATGATGAAAAAGAAGTGATAAATTATGTTTTAATAACTTTTAATGATGAGGTATTTGACTCTTTTGGAATTTTTTATTATATAGTGAATTACTTAAATTATTTTATAATTTATATGATGAATGTAAAATGATTGGTAAGAAATATAGTTCACTAAAAAGGGATGATACATTATTTACTAATGAATTTGATATATTAAAAATTATGCATGATAAATATATATCAACTTTTTATTATTACTTACACTAAATGTGAAATTTTAAAATCATTTAATCTTGAGCTTAAAGAGGAGTTACTTATAAAATCACAAACTTTAAAAAATATAAAAATTGAATTAATTGTCATCAATGAGAAACTAAAACATTGCTTAGAAGAATTAATTGATATAATAGAATCTCTTTAAAATAATAAGTTTATATGATAAATATTAAAAATATTTAAAATTAGAAATAAGTTACTTAATATAATTCTTGTTTTAAAAAATAGTTGACTTCAAAAGTAATAGCATATATGAAAGGTCAATCAAATTTGTTAAAAGACTCACACTGTATATTCCTCGTAAAGTTAAATATATTTTTTTTATAAAAAATTTAGCCATCATGGTATTCTTTCTTAAAAAATATAATTCTCATAAATTAATTTGAGTTTCTAAAAAAATTATAAGTGATTTAATACCAAGAAAGATAGATAAAGGATCCAAAGCTAAATTGATACTTAAAATAAACTCCTTTTTCTTGTATGCTTGTCTCCAAACAAGAGTTCGAAGTAAAAAATAATATCTTAATAGTGGATGTTTAGCGCACATAATCACAAATCTTACAAACTTATCAAACCTCACTAGTTGAAATAGAAGATAATATTACATTTGGAGACAAAAAAAAAAAATATTGGTACTAAAAATATTGATAATAAATCAAATATCTTGATTGAAGACATGATTTTAGTAGATGGTTTGAAATATAACTTAATAAGCATTAGCCAACTTTGTGATAAGAAATATGATATTAAATTTGAATCTCATACTTTCATCATAGCAATATCAAGTAAGAATAAATCTATAATAACTTTAAGAAGTGATAATATTTATGCTATTCAGTTTTGAATGATGATGTATGACTTTGATATAAGAGACTAAAACATGTTAGTATAAAATTAATTTTATAAATTAGAACTAAAGAATTTATATAAAAAATACTTAAAATTAAATTTATTAAAGATAAAATTTATGATGCAGGTCAATTAAAAAAATATATAAGGAATAACTTCAAATCCATTCCTAAGCTTCTAAAGTCATAACTATTTATTAAGTTCTTTTCAAATAAAAAAATATTATTTTAATCATTGTAAAAACATCCTTGAGAGACTGTTTTATATATTTTTATTTTTATTTTTATAATCATCAATTTAACAAGAGAATCATCATTCTAGTTCAAATTCCAAAGTCATTATCTAAAGATCATGCAATAAAATTTGTCAGAGACTCCAAAAGTATCTATCTCCCTAATACCATTAGGATTCTCAAACTCCAAGGTTTGCTAAGATAATCTTACGCTGAATAAGGGAAAACAAAATTGTAAGTGTACGGGTAAATCACGAATCTATTGCAGTAAATTTCTGAACTTGTATTATCTCATGTCAATCCACATAGGCAAATATTTCTACTCATCTTCTGTAAATCCCTAGATGTGTGTGATGATGGGTGTCAAAATTCTCATTGAAACCCTAATTCTCTCTACAGCCAACAGACCTAAGTACGTCACAGAAGGAACTACCAAAGCATCAGCAGGAAATAGCGACTGATCTTGATTATATCTAAAGCTTTGTATGTCTGTCCCTCGGTTGATGCAATGTGGCCACATCATGAGTAACACCTCAATCTAGCTAGCTAGATTTAGGCACAAATTTAGTGGATCATCAGAACAATATGTGCGACAAATCTGGTCCCCGAAGGATCAAATAAAATTCATATGTCAATCTCAATCAATCCTCACATCATACTTCTAACCCGAAGGGAACATCCAAAATCACTAGTGAGCAGCTCCCCCGAAACTCAACAAGAAGCTCTGTACAATTTTCACACATACAATACAAAATCATCATAAAATACAAAAAGAAACAGCCGAACGGAATGATAGATAAATGAAAGCAAATCTTTACAAGAAAAAGGAACTCTCTCGTTGGAGCAGTAGGATTCCCACTTTCGCTTCCAAGTATTGCTGCTGCTTCTGCCCTCGGGTCTTGCTGCTTGCTTGCAATTTTGTTTGATTGATTGGATGCTGCACCAGAGAACTATTTGGACCAACACCCTTTGGAGACCAATGTGATTTGTGGAAAAGATGAGCTTCCATAATTTCTGATATTAATCAATGGCGTTCATGGAGAAGATGAGCCCTGGCTTTTTGAGACTTCTAATTGGCAGGAGTTTACGAAGCTCCCTTCATCAGACTGGTCTTCTGTCTCTGAGGATTCTTAAATACGTACAATAAAATGTGAGGTGCCAGCAGCAAATTACTCCCTGCTTCTAACTAAATACATGAAGTTCCTAATTTGTAAGTTAATAGGTAGCACATAATCAGACAGGAACCTCCTTCAAGGAAAATAATATTTGCTACAATTTAAAGCAGTTTTAGTTCCTAAGTATTTAAGCCCTGTTTGTGAACTATTTAATACAATGTGATGAAAGATTCAATGAATGGACCAAAATCATTACTTCCAAGCATTGAGATAGCAGGATTGTTTATATATCATTGTGCTTCTCCAATCATTACATATTGAGCAATATAAACATTTCTTTATAATAGTTGCCAATGGCTTATGTGTGTAAAAAACATGGTACGTCTTAGAGTTGAATTTTAGACTTGATTATTCCCTATACACTTTTTCCTGTATAAAGTTGTGATGGGAAATCATAAGTCACAGACTCATCATATACAAGTGTCAGACATTTAAGAAAAAGATATGGAAGTCTAGGGGCACTTCGATCTACAGTGAAGGTTCACTAACATGGTCACTGATATCAAAACTTCAGATTCTTTGGCATCTAAACTGTGAAACTGGACTCTGTCACGGTTTGTCCTTTGGGATATAACAAGCAATAGGTTTCTTTATGAATTTTCAGAATATTGGCCCTAAGAAGGGTTTCATTTAAAAGATGAGAAGCCTTATGCACATTCATGTATTCCAAAATTATTTTAAACATCCTGGGATTATTATCTAAATGCCAGAAAATATGTTAAGCAGTAATAAATTATTGATCATTTGTCTTAATGTCTTGTGTGAGAATGCTTGTTCACAGGAAAAAGCTGCAGAAAACCATTACGTTAAAATGTAAGAAGTGAACTTCAAAAGTTTCAAATATAGGCTGTTTCTCCTAGCATTTAATCTTTCATCATCTTACACTTCAAAAATAAAGCTGGATAGATATTTATCTAAATGTTAGCAATGGATATGTAACCATGAAACAAGCTATAGTGTATGATGTGGCAGATGGTGGCCAAAGTTCTAGTCACAGAGCATTTTACTAGAATACAGAAATAGCATTCTAAAAAGAGTATCAAATGAGAAGTGAAATTTTATTCTCTAAACAAGCAACAAGCATGAGAGCCATAATCCTTTTCAAGGGAAAATAGGATTACCAAAGAGTGATTTGATACTTGGCCTCTTCAGTTTATCCTTCTTCTTCAACTCAGCTACAAGGAACATGAGATGACAGGTCAGAAGCATGTAAGCACAAGTATGTTGCTTAATAACATTATAGAAATTCTTTTGTAACAAAGTATATTCAAGGATGAAAATATCTATCCTAGTATGACATGATTCGTGACTAGTAACACAATACATAATGGTTAATAGTTTATTCTAGTAATGTTATGACTTGGGACTATGAAGGATGAATACATTATGTTATCCAAAAATGTGGCAATGCCATGATTCATGACTGAGTACCCCTAGAAATTAAATTATTTACTTGTTAGGAGTGCCTATGGAAGACACTAATTCTGTCCTCTGGAATTCACTATCACTAGAAGACCATCTATGTGCTGATAGGACATCCTCTAACTACTCACAAGATACAGAAACACACTCAGCCAGAAAATGTCCTCTCTCTGACTGTTTTCTATCCATCAGATGCTGTTTTCAAGCCCCCGTTTGCCTCTATTTGAGCCCTCTATGATCTTCATTTGACTCATCTTTGTGCTATCATTTGCTACTCACTTGAGACATCCCTTAAGCTTCCATTTACCATTCACTTGAAATATTCTTTAGCTCCAACTTGCACATCACAAGCTTTAGCATTGATACTATGGATTCTCTATCGTCTTGTAGGTGTGCTTGTTTTGAGAGCCTTTTATTTTTATTTCTTATGTCTTTTGAGGGTTTAGAGGTGTTATTTCCTGGACTTCAAGTTATAAGAAAGTAAGGTCCTTCCTTAGCCTCAAAAATAACTGTTGTATGGTTCTCTCTTAACTCGAGAAAAGAAATTACATGAGTGGTTTGATCTTCATGGCAGAAGAGGACCAAGCAGTGGAACTGGTGACCTCAAGGAGTCAGCATGCCTAGGAGTGTATCTAGGCTGACTAAACTACTATACCTCCTCAAGTCTTATTCTCTTCTCTTCACTACTCTATTTATATTGCTTATTTGTTTGTTTGGGATTTCTACTAACCGGCTTGATCTATAAATTTGCTCATTAGCTTTCTACCAAAATATCAAAACTGTTTAATCTCTTGCTTAATGGAAACTAGCTTGATAGTAGTTTAGCATTATTTTGTTTCATTTAACATTGATGTTTATTAATTATATGCAATTCATATTTGTTTTATGTGTTTTCTTGCAAGAAATAAATTATTTATAAAAAAATTAGCTCCATGTATGAAAGTAGGTTAAACCCTAACAACATTTGTGAAGGCTTAGAATGAGACCCATCTAAAAGAAATATGTATCCTGATCTTTACAAAGGAACGAGGCCATTATAAAGAAATACTCGAATAGTTTGGCAAGCATTCCACAGGAAATGCACTTTGAAGGGCGGGCGTCAGCAACATTATTACACACAAGGATTAAAATTCCAGACATACAAATATTTACTAGTTTGACCTCAAACCAATATGCAGACTGACTCTTACTGCACAGTACCAATTAGTCCCAAGCATACCACTCGACGTACCAAAAAAGTCAAGCTCAGGGTTTTTTTAAGCAGTAAGGCAACCTACCAAGTTGGTAAGCCTACCTCTTGGTACCTTTATCCCTCTCGCTCATTTTCATCGCAAACACCCTTAGGGTCCCTTCTTTCTTGATATTTTTAAATTTGGATAAAAATAACTCCAAACCAGAGAAACAACTTAATGAAGCTTAACATTCTTCTCCAAATATGGCAATTGTGGAGTTATTTCTCTGGTTAGGTGCTTATTTTGCTTTTAAATGGCATGTTCAACTAGTAATTCATGCTTATGTGTCATTTATTTTAATGTTTAATTTTTTGTTTGCATTTCTTATTCTTATTCATTGAGGTTGATCTACGTGCTTGTAGTGTAGATCTACTTAAATACAAATCAGATGTGTGCGGACCTAACCTAGATTTCTATGGATCTTGGCTAGATACACATAGATCTAAGCTAGATACTCATAGATCTGAGCTAGATTTGTGTGGATTCAGTCAAGATTCACATAGATCTAGATTAGGTCCTTCTAGATTTGACATAGATTTAATCATAACTGATTCGACCTAGATGACTAGATCACCTAAGATCCAACCACTATTAATGTCATTGGGGTAAATATCATTCATAAATTATACAAAACTACAATCTTGACCTCCAGCCATAACCACCTTTCAAGGGCTGCCACTAATATGATCCACTATATTGACATGCAATCAGACTTACTGTTATTAACATCTGTATGTTCCTTATTTATGATTTTTTGTATTTTTAGATATTTTAATTATGTTTTTGTGGTATATCAATTATACTACATCTCTTAACAATATGGATAAAGACATAATTATGGGAAAAAAATGCAATAAAACCAGTGATCAAACTGGTCTGATGTATCGACATGTATTAAGGCACTCTTAACATAGAATGGGTCAATACCAGTATTGTACCAGTCCAACCAAGGAATGACATTGGTACCAGACCAAGATCAAAAGCCTTGTTTCCACAGTCTTTCTGTCAACTCCTACTGTGAGAGTACATTGATAATATAGATTGGGGATCAAGAAGAAAAGTAAAGAAAATAAAGAAGGATCCAACACTTGTTTTTGCTATGCTTAGGTTAGGTTAAGGATAGTGGTTGACATCCAAATATGTATGGTCAGCTATTTTGGGAAATATGTGCCATCTTTGTGATGGAGAGCTATTGACTGCTTATGATACTAACAATGACTTTGGAAAAAAAACAAAAAGACAATGAGTCGAAGGAGGCAAGTACTTTGCTTCACTTGTGCTTGAAGATATATGAGTCTAAAGGACCCTGGCATGAGGCCATTATATGGTTTGGATGAGTTTAAAATAATTCAATTTCTTTCTCATCTTTTTATATATTACTTTCGCTTTTTTCCATTATACAATTCTGCAACCATCATTTCTCATCTGCATTTTGCAAGACACAACCAGTGGACATTTTCTTAGTAGTCAAACCTTAACCAGTTAAACCCAAAAATTAGATATTTATTCAAACTTGAATGATACTGTAATAATCAATATGCCACCCTATGGCCTTTTAAACATAACCAAATGTCTAACTCAAAATTACATATATATCACCTATTCTAACAAAAAATCGGTTTAATAAGTGTCTTTCCATGTCAAGACTACTCAAATCATCTAAAACAGGAAACAAATGGCAGACTATATTCACGAATAGTGTTAATTCCCTATTTTAAAAAGAGTGCAAATTCACTTTGGATTTCCTTTATAAGGAAATACAGACCAGACAGAATCCTAATCAAGACTAGGAGGTCACATAACCCCAGGACCCAACTAATATAAAAAAGCAAGTAGAACCCCCTTGGCACCTAATTGAATTCCATGAGAACACCCAACTTGTACCAAATCAAATATCCGATCAACAATTATAAGTGACACAATGTTGTAATGTACCAAGTATTGATACTATGCCCAATAAAGACTCAAGTTGACTTGATAAAGGTTCTAATAGGCACATGTAACTGCATTTTACCTAGCATCATAGAGCAAGTACATTCTTGTAGTCAAATAAAAAGGTATAATTTGAAAACCATCAAATGGTAGACATGATTCCACAATAAAACCTTCATCCACATTTGAGCATTTGATGCCATAGGCTATTAGTTTTCTAACTAGTCACTACTGTCTAGCACATACAGATGTCAAACAATCCTTTATTTTAAAGTGTGAGCATAATATCCATTTAAAGGAATAGCAACATAGACTACAGCATAGCATTATTTTCCTCCTCATTTTTGTGAGGATTCCAGCTGCCTTGATCCTATGTCACTTGGTATTTTTCAAAACTACAGCTAAAGAACAGCGGCGGTACATAATATAACTCACAGTAGAAAATTATAGGGGGATCTGAACAAACAAAAATATCTTCCTAGGGGTAGGACAGGTGATGTATGCACCAAGAATATTTTGTCTTTGTAGCCAAAAAGGAAAAGACAAAGGAAGAATATTATACCTATCCCAGGCACTACATGATCATTAACTATTTCAAAGTTCTTATATGTGTAGCCCATGAAATTCAAATCCTTGGATGAAAGCATCTGCAAGGGTAGACAAGGAAGCCATCACAATAATTAATTGTAAATAATCAAAGCAGATAACAAAGTGAAAAAAAAAAGCACGAAATGATTCTATCTACAGTGACATCAGAAGAACAGTTTCACAAACTGCTACAAGAAGCAGGTTCTTGTAGATCAGCTACAATTGGTCATCGCAGCTAAGATGTCACACATTAACCTAGACTGATTGCTGAATTTGAGAGACTGAAAGTCTCAAGCATGGATTTGGCCAATCCAAATGAGATCAAAAAATTTTATAGCCTCACTCTTAGATTCTTACATGCACGACCAAAAGAAGAAAATTGAGCCTTCCCTACTCACTTACCTGATGCATATAAGAGTTGTAATAATGTATTATTAATATGAAAGAAGCAAGCATTGAATTGCCATTAACTAGGGATTTCAATCAGTGCCACCCCAATTCGTGGCCCGACCAATATGTATTGCATGCCAAGGACTCAAGTATTGGGCCATCTCGAGCCATTAGCTTGTTAATGCTAAATCTAGGGGTGTTAGATGTAATATATAATAAGTTTTGATAGGGTTTCAAACGTTTCATTATAATTTTAAGAGTTTTATATGTGTTTTGGGCAACACCAATGGACCATGTTTTTAACTATAGGGTAAGGATTTACATTTCAAGCCCATATCAAGCATATTGATTAATATCCAAAACAATATTGGTCAAAACCCTCTTCTCAGTAGCACTTCTATTTCATCTTGCAGACATATGGAGTGGCAAGGACAGCTAGCAATGGAGACAAATTGAATGACATAATGGGAAAGAATAAATATAAAAAATAAATAACATTTTGAAGGTAAGTTAGTGTAAAGCTAAAACTCTAAAGAAAGCCACAGTTACCTTTTGTAGAGGGATCTCAACAATCACCTAGAGCAATGGTGTTTAATGGAAATTTTGACTCATCAATTGCTGGTCATTATGACTATCAATTGAGGCGATTATAATTCTATAAGAAAACTACCAACAAGCAATAAGATGATCTAGAGGGCCCACGACTATGAGGCTAGGGCTGCAAGTTGGAGGGGTTACCCCAAAAATTATTGAAGTCCATTTTCAAAAGGCTTGGGCTAGGTTTTACAAGCTTGGGTGAGGCTGGGCTACAATTACTTAACCCTACTTATTTTGAATTGGGCCTTGATTGAGGTTTTTGGCAATTTGAAGCAACCCCTGTTTCCATTCTAATTTAACAAGTCCATAATGTAAAATCTTGTATAACTTAAATGGTATATGAGCCTTCTACAACATCATATATATAGTTCTTCAATAAAAACTTCCTATGTAAAATATTTTATAACTTGATGGTATATATATATATATATATATATATATATATAGTTATTCAGTCAAAACTTAAAATAGCTTCCCACCATAGCATCACCTTACTCTTGACAGCCCTGTTCGCACCCTCTTCTATGACAATTCACCAGCTTTCCTACCACCTCCATGAATTCTTGCATCTCTCGTGCTTCAATGATCTCTCTTTTGTTTCCTTCTTTCTCTATTTCCCACAAACACTCTAGAAAATCATATACTTGAGCATTTTATCAAACTCTTATTCACAAGCTTGGGATATTGAAAGGATGCTTCTTTCCACTTTGTTATATTAGATCTATTAAGCATTTGTAGAATGTGTGGAGCAATAATAATGAAACTTATGAGAAGCTTCAATTCTTTTAATCAATGCCAGGCTTTTGTTGAAGTTGTATAGAGGTAGAGCATCTTCTACCAATCAATCGCCATTTATTAAGCTTATTTGTTGAATGACTTGAAACCATTTTCCTTTCACAACCTGGAATAACTTCTGAAACTATGAACAATTTATCAACTATGATTTTTTTTTTTTAATTTCTTGGTGCATTGAACGCCTAGATCTTTCCCTTCTATTGGGTTCCCTTCCTCTCTTAGGTGACCTGATTAACCCGAGGCCCAACCCAGCCCATCCTTAAATTGATCTTGGATTGGAGTTAGGCTGGGTCGAGTTAGATTATAGGCTGACCAAAATGATCTAAGCTTGGTTTACACGAACTGATTTTAACTGAGTTGCATCCATACTTGAGACCACCGAAGGGATGGTCAAGACCAAAGCGACAGGTGGCCAACAGGATGTGGTTTGCAATGAAAAATTAAAAAAGTGTTGGTGGGTCCTAAGCATCATGCTTCAAACGTCAGGGAGAGAGAAACAGGGAGCTATAGTCTTTAGAAATAAAATATAGGAGAAAGAAAAGATTGTGTTAATATAATGTACCTATCTTTCAGCTAGTCCACAATCAAATTTGATCCACATCCCGATCAGCAGATACAAGGTGTTCTGCGACCTTCTACACCAGTATGTCATAGGCAACATGTTTATTGCAAAACAGTGTATCATTTCTTGCCACCAACAAGTCAGAATAGAAGACCAACAAGTGCCATGGCAAGATTGATATGCTGGTCAGAAGAGTTCAAGAATGATTGTATTATTTTGTCGCTGTGCAATCCATGTGCTTGTTTTTTGATACACTATTGTAACACTAAAAGTCACCAAGATGGCAATCCTCGTAATGCACAGATAGACAAACACACATATATATACCAGACTCAACTAGGGAATAATGACATAAATGCAACCATACATGTAAGGATGGAAATCTATGGAGATGCCCAAATATGTTATAAAGTCAAAAGAATGCATCTATAAAGAAGCCTATAAGTATGCTGTATGCATCTTAAATAATGAAGATGCAAAGTAACATGATACAACAGAGATTCAAGTAAACACTATTGTTACAATAAAAAAAATGCTAGAAATGATAGTCCAAACTTTTGAAAAAAAAAAAAAGTCATAGTGACCTTTCTCCAAGGGCCTGACTTAGATGAATTCTGAATTTGCTCACCAGACTGCAAGACATTGACAGGGAAAGAATGCATATTAAATTTATAAGGTAAAACAAATAAAAGAATCTTGACAACCAATGATACCTCTTCAAACTTCTCAAAGTTTTGGGTATCCAACTCATCCTTCACCTCTGGTATAAATGCAGCCTCCATTTGATAAAGTTTGTCCCATTCAGTGCCCTTAAACCAAGGGTGCACCTGATGCAGTACTACTATTAGTATATATAGCGTTGCTATGGAGTCCTTTAAATTTTTCTAGAACTTGAAAAAAACATAAGAAACAACCTTTATTTCATCAGCACCTTTTGTGCCAAGCCGTTGTTCAACATTGCACAACAGTTTACTGATTAGATCTTTTGCATCAGCAGATAGTTTTGCTTCATCAGGAAACTTCAGGTGCGTTCGCCAATTAACTATCTATATAAATTAACCAAAAAGGGAAAGGGAAAAGACTGAAGTTACAAAAAGAAAATATGATAACAATGGCAAATCAGTAAAGAGATCCTATATGCAATGCATCTTTCAGATTACTTTACAGGATACAACAGCAACTTAGAAAAGGAAATATAGACTTCAAAGTTCAAACATTAAAAGCTGCGAAAGTAAAATGAAAGAAACTAGTAACCAAGGCTAGCTTTATTTAGTTACTGGCTTCGCAGAAAATTTGAATAAATTCACCAGGCAAAAGAATATCCATAATGATCAAGGCTCCAACGTGATTAGGAGACAATAATAATTAGATGCATATCTTAAAAAGATGGTTCTTCCATGCCAAAATAAAACTGGATTTATGTGAGTCGATGACTAACTGTATGAATTCAGAAATCACTACAAATGTCAAGTAGTGTTTTATAAATATGCGGTGGAACAAAACAATGAGATGTACATTTGACTAGTGATTTAACAACATAAACATTAACAAACAATAAATATTCCATGGCCAGTATTTTTTGTGTGTTGTAGAAGAGGTCTAAAAAATTGGCATTACCTTCCTGCATGTTGCCATAGGTTCGTCCGAATAAAATGGAGGATAACCTACAAGCATTTCAAACATGATGGCTCCAAGCGACCACCTACATAAAGATAAGAAAACATATTATAAAGCACAAGAATTCCATTACCTGAGATGCCTTATGAATTGGTTTATAATGCCAAAAAAGAAAAAGTCTTACCAGTCGCATTCCATGCCATAACCTTTCTTCAGTAGAACTTCTGGAGCAATATAGTCAGGTGTACCAACAGTAGAGTATGCCTGAAGATGTCCAAGAGCAACATCAGAGAAGTCAGATCCTAGATACCCACAAACTTGTAGAACTGTAACTTAGCAGCATTTAATAGTACGTTTGTACATAAAAGTAAGCATATTTGTCCTACTCAGTAATGTTGACATGAGAGTATGATCTTGGTAGCTGGCATAACCACCAGGTTTCTCCTTTGTGACCTGGGGAATCAGTTATCACAAAAACATCCTCTCTACTTAAAAGAGGCAAGACTACATAATGATGACAACCTCATGCACTAGTTTTGCCCTTTTTTGTAACATTGGCATGATTTCTTTGTCAATGACAACTCATCCTAAATGACCCAATCACTATTTGAGTTGCAATTCACCATAATGCAAAATGAATATAATCTTTGTGGTTTCTAGTGTAACCTACAAACTCCAATAATTTACCTCTATCTTCAAAAGACTTATATTCACAACATATGCATATGATAATAAGACTTTCCCTCTATATAAGTAAGGCAAACTCCAAATCTGCCTTTATTCATTTACACATATGTATTTACCTCCATGTTCGGTCGATAGTAGAGGAATCTCCCTCTCTCTCCCCCTGTAATATATACATCTCTCAAAAGGGTGTATATGCGATCCAAAACCAACATCTAGTTATTGCATTGAGATAATAATGCAAGGCCCCAAAGTGAATATGCAAAACAAATGGAGTTTTGCAGGATCAATAATTTACAAAGTCTATAATCTTAAATTTTTGGAAAGGGTTATTTCAAGCAATAGCTCACCCACTTCCAGCCTTACAAAAGTAAAGAAGAAAACCACTAATTCAAGTTATGTAAACCACCACATTAAAAATTTATGCTATCTTTGTTCTAGAAGATTGATCTAAGATGGACCTATGAGAAAATAGAGAGAGAAATACAAGACAATTTAATTTCTTTCGAACAAACAATTACACCGAACTGTCATTAAAAGAAACTCCATCCATTCAAGTGTTACATAATATGCGCATTAGACTCTCACAACAGGGTTGAACTTCTGACATCTTGACTGCATATTTTTGTGCCTTAACCACTTGGATATCTTGATTGACCTGACATTAGAGGCCATCCAACAACAAACACCAGATAGAAAAAGGAAAAAACACTGCAACAAAAAAGACCGAGATATAGACTGAAATATATCAAGGTCAAAACAGGTCAAACATATTAACCCAAGAACCACTCAACGGTTCAGATCCAACTAAGTAGTCAATATTTCATACAAGCAATATTGCAGAGCAAACAATGGATGCTTGTTGATGTGGTACCAAAATGATTTTGCAGAAATATAAAGAAATCTAAGATATGCTGCAACTTGCTTGGTCCTGTCTCAGTCACTGTGTATTTTTTTCTTTAATTCTTATAGTTAACAAAACTGCTTAGTCTCTGAAGATTCTCTGTGAGAAGCACCAAGCAAAGAATTTGTCAATTGAAGCCAAATTATATATTGATTGGGAAGTTTTTCCATGAGTTGAAACATATAATGCTGAAAACATATTGATACCCTCTATGCCAATCCATGCCAAAGATACGGCTTCATCTTATAGAAATTTTGAAATGCCAGTCAGAACCAGCACTGAGGGTGGTGATATATGGCTAGGGAAACTTTGGCTTAGTGTTGGGCAACACGTGTGTGCCAATCAGCATAACAGAATCATACCATGTCAAAAAGGCATGAGTATGCCCTGTTCCATGATATCCCAATCCTTGCATTAGTCTAAAAATAGTTACAATGAAAAGTGAAAACATCAAGAAAGAGAGGTTGTTGCATCCCAACTTTCCAAGAACAAGAGGAGATTGTGTCTTGGATGCAACACGAAGAAAGTACAGCACAAAATTCTGCAGTTCAACCATTTGTCCCTATAATGTTAGAAGAAGATCCTATATTTGCTTTTAGATATTCATAACATCTTCTTTTTCTATAATCTAATTCTAACATGATGTTTTCAACTTACACTTATCTAGATTTCTAGTGGAAATATAATTTGCACCATTATTTTTATTTTATTAATAAACATGAATACTGTAAATTGACCAGCATGTTCTAATGGAATTGACAATAAACCGATAAATTAAAGGGATACATCCATAAAATACATTATGTAATACTTTCATGGCACAAAAGCCATGAAAGCATTAAGATCCAACTAGCTATAGATGAAAATAAAATAAAACCATCAAAGCATTACAGGTACAAATTTATAGTGATTTTATGTTGTAACTCAAATGTCATTGCGTTTTATCCTTAATATGTATTTATAAGTAGCTCACCAATGTCCTTCTATTCCTTTGCCAGTGCTCTAGTTGTTCCTGTTGTGTCCTCTTTGGTGCAGATGAACGTTCATCAGAGTGGGATGACCCACCAGAGTTCCTTCCACTAGTAATATCCTTTTCTTGCAAATTTGGAAAATTACTGCAATCCAGTGGCTTACATAATCCAAAATCTGAAAGCTTCAGGTGACCAAATTTGTCGAGTAACAAATTGTCAGGCTTTATATCCCTAATGAGCAAAACAGAGTGTTACAGCTTCTAAATATTGATGAGAGAAGATGACAATACCAAGGCATGTTCAAATGTATTCCACAAACCTGTGAATATAATTGTGTTTGTGGATGGATTCAATAGCCAAAACTGCTTCACCAATATAGAATCTGGCCTCATCCTCATTCAGTGTATCCTTTCGCATAAGCAATGTCATCACGTCGCCACCAGGTAGGTATTCCATGATAAGATATAGGTATTCATTGTCTTGAAAGGAACAGTATAGCTTCACTATGCAATTGCTGTCAACCTCTGCAAGAAGATTCCTTTCAGCTTTAACATGCTCAACCTGTCCTCGACGTAGCATCTCTGATTTTTTAAGCTTCTTCATTGCATATACATTACCAGTTTCTTTCTCCCTACAGACCCTGACCTGCAGGATGACACTCATATGAGCTGCTATGATGATATTAATAAATAATATCATTTACATGAGCTGCTATACAGATATTTCTTATATCTTTCAACTTATGATAGCTAATTTACGCATGAAGTTGAGTACAGTAGAGAATGGTTACTAAAGGATATGATTTTTATGAATAAGAAAAGTAACGAATTAAGCAAGAAAACGTGGAAGAAGCAAAAATGTAAAACTATGCCACAAATGATGCAAGCCTCAGTGCCTCAAAAATACATGCATGCAGCAAGCAGAATTTACTTTGACTAGACTTGGACACAATAGATGCTTGCATCAGGAGATTCAAGCACTGAACTGCATTTTCTACTGACTATTTGCAAAAAGCCTATACTTAAAGAGAATTAAAGAGGATTCCCACTTAAAGCATAAAAATTTATTTTTACAACATATATACATCCATACTGCAATGGAACATTTTCATAATTTGGAAAACAGATGTATAAATAGAAAATTATTGTTGTTCAAAGTTGGAGTGTTTGAGCAAACTCTTAAAAGCATGTAGAGTTCTTTAGATAATTATACCTCCCCAAAAGCGCCTTTTCCTATCATCGTAAGTAATTCAAAATCATCAACTCCCATTCTATGCCTTTGAAGGCGCATGTATTCTGTCTCTTTCTTCTCCAAATACTTAAGAATATTGTGTTGATCTTCTTCAGAAACATCAGCATCAGCTAGTTTCCTCTCCAGATTATAACGCCTGTTAAAAAGAAGTATGAGTAACAGTTACCATACAGTTCAGGAATAAAAATTTTATTCAATATGTACCTTGTCCTAAAAATACATGCATGCAGCAAGCAGAATTTACTTTGACTAGACTTGGACACAATAGATGCTTGCATCAGGAGATTCAAGCACTGAACTGCATTTTCTACATTTAAAATTTATTTTACAACATATATACATCCATACTGCAATGGAACATTTTCATAAATTTGGAAAACAGATGTATAAATAGAAAATTATTGTTGTTCAAAGTTGGAGTGTTTGAGCAAACTCTTAAAAGCATGTAGAGTTCTTTAGATAATTATACCTCCCCAAAAGCGCCTTTTCCTATCATCGTAAGTAATTCAAAATCATCAACTCCCATTCTATGCCTTTGAAGGCGCATGTATTCTGTCTCTTTCTTCTCCAAATACTTAAGAATATTGTGTTGATCTTCTTCAGAAACATCAGCATCAGCTAGTTTCCTCTCCAGATTATAACGCCTGTTAAAAAGAAGTATGAGTAACAGTTACCATACAGTTCAGGAATAAAAATTTTATTCAATATGTACCTTGTCCTAAACATACATGCATGAATACAGTCATGCAATTCTATATTGGCCTCAGTAAAACCATCCAAGCATTGATGTTCTACCCATGGTTCGCCTTATTAGTTCATACCAGTATACCAATCAAGCATCAATACAGTATGTACCGAGTCATACCAACGTACTGACACATAACCACCCATACTAGTCCCCTATCGGACCGATATATACTGCTCGGTAATATGTACCACCTGTACCGATCCCCTGTCAGACCAGTACATACCGCCCATATCGAGCGGTATGCTGTGGTATGACGAATCTTGATTCTACCAGTATCCTATACAATTCGACTCAAGGTCTATCAAGTGCCATGCGATTAAATTTATCAATATTTTTTCACTTAAAATTTGCTTAAGCAGTTCAGTACTTGCAACATAAGTTCTCTTTCAAGCTAATTAATTGATCAAAACATTGTCAAAATATCAAAGTGAAAGAGGAAATGATAATGCTCACTCCTGCAAAAAAAAGCAACAAACTCAATCATAGTATCAAGTATCAACAATATTTGGCTGCTTGGACCTTTGAGCTTCTCCAACAGATGACAAAAATGATGCAATATGTATGAACCCATGATGTGGCATGACTATTGTCAAAAAATCATTTTGAGTTCAAAAAATTGAGATCTTAAAAGGTCCATTCAATGATTTTATCATAAGAAAGGTGCTACAACACCATTTTGATTCCAAATTCACTAAACAAACCCAGACATGATAATAAGTCAGAGACACAACATCTATCTTGACCTTAATGGTGATACAACCATCAAATTGAAACGATTGATAAGTTTATATTGTTATCATTAAAGATTGCAATGGAACTACTAAACCAAGAAAAGACTCCTTTGATGACTGGGATATGCCATCAACTGATCCCTTGGAATGTTATTTCTTGCCTGCCAACCAGGTCATCAACTAAACCATCACCATAGCATCTCCACTGGCAAGGTGATGCAGACAAGGGAAGAGATTTGGTCAACACTTTGCCCAGGAATTTCAATTTGGTGTTGAATGTCCAATCAAAGAGATAGACAAGTCCATATATCATTCAGGAAAATTTTGAGTTCATGAGTTTAATATACAAGTCATCAACCTACCAAACAAGAGATACATTCAGGAAATTGAGTCGGTTTATCATTCCAATGTTACTAAATCCAAAGAAAAGACGAAGCTTAATGAATGTTTCTTTTTTTTTATTAAGCTTGATGAATGTTATGAATAACCAAGCTATTAACTGAATCACCATCAAGTCAAAATTTTCTTATTTCAATAGTGGATGACAAGTTCCACAAGTTCATTGCTGCTCAAATATTCTATAAAATTAATCTTAGAAGTGGCTAGCACAATATCAAAATCAAAGTAGGTGACAAATGGCAGTCAGCTTTTAAGACATGGAGGTTACTATAAATGGTCAGTCTTGTCATGTGGACTCTCAAATGTCCTAAGACAACTATGTGGATGCTGAATCAAGATATTCTTCATTTTACTATAAAGTTCTATATGTGTGCATTTACAATAAACTTTTTTGTAGCTGTAACAAAATTGTAATGTTGAAACTTTAAGAGCTGTCCTGACAAGTTTGAGATGGGAAAAAGCTCGATGTAAATCATTACAACTGCTCTTTTCTGACCTCTGGCATACCTTTCAAGCTTTGCCTTACAAAATTTCAGGAGTTTTCATGAATTGACATCATGTTATTACCAATTCCTATGGAACTTCAACAGTATTACAATCCTTCTGACTGATCACATGTGAAAAGGAGAGCTCGATGGACGCATGAGGCAGAGAATGAGCTTTCAAATAATGAACCTGTGGTTACCAGGAGACCTGTTCTTGCACTTCTAGATTATGATAAAATATTTGAAGTTAGTTCAATGTCTCTTACATGGATTGTTATAGCACTTCTGCTAAAAGGACATCCAATTCTCAGTCCTAAATATCAATGACAATAATAATGATAGGACTTACGGCTTTACTCTCTTCTCTCCTTAAGATGCTAGTTTCATTCACAATCTCTTACATTCTCATAATCTCACTTCAATTTCATATATTTAATTATCTTTTAGCTATTTGTTGCTTTAATTTATAATTGCATTGGATTGATGATGGATGCTAGATCAGAGTTGAGAATGGGTTTGCACCATATAAACTGCTTTTGTGTGAAAAACAGCAGTTGGTCCCATGGTGCAGTTTCTCCTGGAGAAACTTCATTCTTATTCAGGTTGTCCACACCAGCAGAAAACTCATGGGGTAGAAAAATAGAATAGATCTATGCGACTCTAATCCACTGCTGGAAATGATTTTACTCAGTATTTCACATATCAAACATTGACCACCATTCTTCGGCATTGATGGAAAGCTGGTCATGGATTTGGTTTCTCCTGGCTATTTTTCCTAAAAATTATATGACAAATTCTAAATACCCATAAGAGCAGATAAAATTTAGGAAAACATATATTTATTTAGCTCCATTATTGAAGCAAAAGAAAGTAGGAAGCAAAATAAAATAATAATAATAACAATGGAGAGGAAAGAAGTTTTTTTTCTTTTTAAGCCATACCGTTCCCTGCGTTCTTGCAAATTTTTCATTTGCTCTTTATAGTGATTTTCTATGTATTGCTTAGCAGCTGCCACCCTTTGCCTTGTCGCATCAGAAGGTGTTTCTTCAGTACCATCCATTCCGTGTAATCCCAATTCATTCTTCTTAGATGCAATCTTCTCTTTAGTCTGTAATTTCTGAAACCAAGTCCTGGCTGAATCCATCAGTATCCGCTAGATATCACTACAACGTTAAAACCAGGATCACTGTTCAGCTGCATATAGATCCTGATCAACCTCGCATCAAAAGGATATGATGATAGAAATCTTGTACAGAAATCAGTGCTACTTATTGAACAACACTTGAATATCTACGAATTGCCTAATTGCATTGAGGTTCTCCTTTTCTCCAACAAGATGCTGGGCGGTACTTTCCGAACAAAAAATTGCAATAACATAACTCTTTTCATGTACTCTTCTCTCGATTATGGCATATTAAAAGACAACATAAAAGTTTGAGTATTGAGATAATATACTAACCAACCACAAGGAACCAAGATCTCAAAAGCTACAATTGGAACCTAAAGGACCAGCCTTTAAGAAGAAGCCGCAACCCAAAAAATCCAGAGACGACAGCTAATCCAATCGGAACCGCGTCCGCGACCAACCCAACTCACCAAACGCAATACACCGACATTCTTCAGAGCATGGAAACCAAAGCACCAATCCAAAAAATTCGAAAGCGGAGCAGAACATCCTACGTACCGAGACGAGAGAAGAAGATACGGGTGTAAAAGGGAGATGGGGCAGGGAATAGAAATGGTGGGGTTGGAGGGTAGGGAATCCCTGCAAGATGAGAGCTGGAGTACTCGGATTACGGCCGGAGAGATCGGTCGATGAAATGGGGATGATCTAATATTAACCCTAGAGTTAATTAGGAAGAAGAAAGAGGGAGGAGGAGCGGAGACCGCGGATTCCGATTCATTCGAAGCCAAAGTAACGGCCACTTTGTCTTATTTCCTTGGAGGCAGTACGCATGTTCCTTTTATATTAATTAAAATGCAAATATATATATATATATATATATATATATATATATATATATATATATATATATTCTTCAAATAACTTAGGATATATATATACATTAACATTGAGACTATGATTAATGTTAATACCCTTCAAAACTATTGTCTACGTATCTTTTTTAATTACTAATTTTTGTATTTGTCTCTTAAAATTTAAGTTTAAGAAATAAGAAACTAAATAATTAATGATAGTCTCAGAAACATTTTAAATATTTAATTTTTTTTCCCAAACGTTGGATGCTAAATAGAGTTGTATATATAGAAGATTTAAGCATTTGAATGAATATATAATATCTAAATATTTAAATAGATTTATAAGTATATCAAAAGAAGAAGGGGCAGATTTACTATTTGTGAAATCACCTACGATATGAAATCCAATAATAAACTTTAGGAGAATAACAAAAGCCTTAAAGACTACACACATGAACACTTGTGTCTCCCAACTGGGTTTAATTAGATTGTAGCTATCAAAAATTTTATATACATGTAAACCCAACAATCTGATAAGAAAAAAAATATCGAAGAAATAAAGGGACAAAATCTCATTTGATTCTAATTGCTAAGGCAAATACTAATTGTGAAATTGTGAAATTGAGGGTTCCAATTCTCATTCTAAACTTTTAACACTCAATCCATAGTAATTTGATATTCAATGAGAAAAAGTTAGCAGTCTAAATGAGAAAAAGTTTTGATATTCAATGAAAATTAATTTTTTTTATCCCTATCCTTTAAAAAATAACAGTGGAGACCTTACATTTACGAATGGAAACATTTAACTCCAATTCTCTTTGCATCGTTAAATTCGTCGATGAAAAAAATAACACGTGTTGTCACATGAAAAAAAACACGAATAAAAAAATAAAAACATAATTTTATTATCTTTTAAATTATTAATTTTATATAAACTTTATTGATTTCCTTGTCGTTTACTTATCGCATCTTCTTGTGAGTAGGTGAAATTATTAATTAAATTAAATTATTATTAATTTTATATAGCCTATCACATCTTCCTACTCGTCACTTGCTCGTCGCCCCTCTTTCCGCACCTCTTTCCACAAGCGAACAAATACAATAAACTAGTGACAAGTGAAGCTACGTACGTATAATGCCCTGCTAGGCAACAACAACTCGATGCTGCTGTTGATGATCATTTTCACGACAACGTCTCTTACCACCATTGATAATAATCTTAGTTTTTTTAAAAAAACTTAAATTACATATATTATTATATTAATAATTTATTATAAATCAACATATCACATACTCTAATGTTTGTTAGCTCAAACTTGATATGAAAATTTTATATTTTATATATTTTAATATATAAATTATTTTAGATACAAATAAATCATAAGGATTAAAGTAATCCATAACCAAAATTACAAACGTTAAAATAAACTTTAACTTTTTTAAAATTTAAATTATATACATCTTTATATTAATGATTTATTATGAATTAACAGATTCTAACGTATATTAACTTAAATTTGACAGAATAAATTTATACGTTATATTTTTACAAATGTATAAATTATTTTAAATATAAATAAACTATAAAAACTTAAATGATCCATAATCAAAATCACATAAACTAAAATAGACTTTAACCCAAAACTTAATCCTATCATTACCTCCACGAATCAAAAAAGAGATCAGTCCAAAAGATTTTAGATATTAATGGGACTCCAAAAAAAAAAAATGGTTGCATCTAATCACATAACAAATAAGGAAACACAAACTCTAATTGTCATCAAATAAAATAAAGAACAGGT
The DNA here is from genome assembly GCA_004837865.1 of Musa balbisiana. Classification (NCBI taxonomy): domain Eukaryota; kingdom Viridiplantae; phylum Streptophyta; class Magnoliopsida; order Zingiberales; family Musaceae; genus Musa; species Musa balbisiana. Next base: position 34,921,447 of record CM017191.1, on the reverse strand, counting down.
AGGAAGAAACCATCCATATATAACAAATCCAAGATGCCTTTTTATGCGTTCTTAGTCCCACCTTTAACCCTTTGGCTTAGATCGTTCATAATAATTGTAAAAGCAAACTCTTTCTTATGTATCCCAAGCATAACACAAAAAGGAAATAATGTAATGGCATCCATACAAATAAAGCTACTACCAACCACGATGATATCGCATGCCATAATGGCACAATCTGCAACACATTTACATCGGCAACAGCTTCTTGACACTTCCATAAACAAAATTGGCACTAATTATATGATTCTACTTGCAGAACTTCCAGAAAACTCATTTTTATAAGAAGAGAAGCTCCAATGACCAAATCATCCAACTGAAATAAATGATACACCATTTTGGTGAGCCCCGGGCAATCAGATTTAAAACTAGTCGTTTGCATAGCCACAAGTCTTTACCTGTGTAATCAAACTATTTAATAAACCAGACTAGAAAAAAATGAGAATTCACTGTGCTTTATAATTCCAATAGCTGAAAGAAATCAGTTTATGAATATATAAACAAGCATAAAGGACTTAAAAGCTGGCATACTATTATCTCATCTGAAAAGAGTATGTAGTCTTTCACGGAAATGCTGGGAAAATTTCACACGGTCTTCAAAGTGAATGATAAACCACTTATATCCATTGCTTCCAATTCATCACTTAAAAAGTAAAGAAATATTTTTGTGACCAAAATTTGAGTATTAAGGGTAATGCAAAACTTCCAACATTCCTAGATGATGTAAGTCTTCGAGCAAGGATTCTACTAATATATATATATATATATATATATATAAAGTCCTCTATAAAATTTGCTACTAAAGTTGCCACTTGCCATGAAAGGTTGATCAACAAATTGTAGCATGATCAAAACTTTTCTCCAAGATCTGATGTGAAAGATCAGTAATGCATTTTCTTCACAATTTTAGCCATCTCTTATGAAACCTGGATCTATTAATAATGACCAACAGGGATTCCAGGCATATCATTCACCAAGAAGCTTGTGGTTCAGTGATAAAGGATTTTGATGTGCCTTTGACTTTCAGCTGTTGATTCAGGAAGTTCATGTCTAGTGGGTAGCTTATAAAGTGAAGTTTAGTGATAAAACAGGGTTACTTCGTCGTTTACTAGAAGTGAAAACTAACCAAGGATGGTGAGATAGAGAGGTACATCAAGATTTTTGTGTGATTGTCATATACTCCTAAAGCCAACCATGCTTTATTTTTATACAAAACATTACTGTAGCCAACACGAGGAAATTGATGTGGATATATGCGACTGCTATAAAAGATACAACAAAAAATATCGTTATCTACGAACCATTTAGTGTGACTCTGAAAGAGAATACTACAAGGAAATTTATTTAAGATGGTATAAACGTATTCAAAGGAGACTTATACCAGCTAGAACAGATGAGAAGATAAGAATTAGTGATGTAAGAGAGGTAAGGGCTATTCGAAAGATCTTATTGAAAACAAAAAGAAAAAGATTTGACTAATCTTAACTAGGTATACTACATTCTATAGAGCTTAATAATAGGAAAAAGTCCATGTAGTCAACCTGAATAGTTCGAATCATGGATTAAATCTAGGTTCACAAATGATGCCAATCGATGGCCAGACTAGCATGGTTTTTGTACCCGATACATATATATATATATATATATATATATATATATATATATATATATATATACATGTTGAGACCACCTGAACCACACACACGAGAGGAGGAGCAGGTGGCCATATGTGCTAGTAGCAGGAGGCAATGACACAGATGAGGTGGCATTGTCGCCTATCAGTAGAAGTGAGTCGAGTGACATCAGTAAGCGTACCAACAGGACAAAGTAGCGACAACACAAACAAGGAAAAGGACGGGGAGAGAGATGTTGACCTAAAGAGAGAAAAGAGAGACAAGAAAAAGAAAAAAGTAATATGTACACACTTTAGGCCATAACCTAGACATGTTGCACATGAGCTAGTTGCATGTAGAGTTTCACCAGAACCACCATTAGTCAATTATTACGACCAAGATGATGCTAACAGCAAGAAAGCAAAAAACACAAAAAAACAAGATTCCCAAATTTGATAGAAGATCCAAACTCAAAGCCTTCACCTGTTGATTATCTGACAAGGACCAACATTTCCATTAATAAAATAATGTCTTAACAGTAAGAGGTTCAGTTAGGTTACTCCGGTGATGATCTGTGTGACTAGCTAATTTTAGCATCCTAAGAAGTCCAATAGATGCCCTATCCTGGACTGCCTTTGGGAACCTATCATGGATTACATTTATTGTTTGTCTAAAGAAGCAATAACTTGATCAATACTGACATGAAACTTTCCAAGATCAAAGACAGAATACCTTACATTCCAATATTTTGGATGTTCTTTCTAAATTCTAAATATAATAAATATGTAAATAAAATTCAGTAGAGAAAATTTCAAGTAAGTCTACCAATTTAGGAACAACTATCTTGCTACATGGAAGAAGTATCATGTCCAAGATCAACAAATATGAAAAATAAAGACACGATAGTTAACGGTTCACAAAGATTACATACCTTACTAGGCTGCTTTTGCTTCAGCTTCACCTTCACATCGATACCATGATCAATAATTGACTGAAGGACAATCTGAATCTTCCCTTCAATTCTTTCCCATTTTCTTGGTGTGTAGACCACATTGTGAATATCATCTTCAATCGCACGTTGGGCCAAAACTGCACCCACAGCAGCACAAGCAGTTGCATCTTTCCTAGACTTTAAGTCAAACTTCATGTCCTTCGAAATTGAGTGTGCCACAGCGACCACCTTGCTAGTGATCCTATGAACAATGCAAGCACGAACTGACCCTTTGGAAATATAGATATCTAGACAGAATGGCAGATGGTATGGATCAGTGAGCTGGTTAATTGTCGGCATTCTCACCCTTTTTTCCTCCATTACAGTTGATTTTGTACATGAACGCACATTTTTTATTAATCGACTCTCCACCCCTTGTTCCGAAGCTTTAGCCGCGTTTGACTTAATAACCTTTTGGTTCTTCTTCTTTTCTAGATCATTGAACTCTTTCTTTATATCAGCTTCTGTTGTTCTTTCATGTCTCTTTTTAGCTGATTTCTTGTGATGGAACTGTATATTACACTCTTCGAATTCTTTGGAACCCTTGTCGAGCTTGTAGAACAATTTTTTACGCAGCCTCAAATCCTCAATCTCATCAAAATCCAGGGATTCCTCTGCTAATGCAGCCGAAGAACAAGAACAAGTTTCATCATTGATCTTCAATGAGGATGATAAAGCTTCTGTGCCCCCATCGATTTGATCCAACAACTTGTAAGAAACCCCTACAAAATCAGTGTCAACAACCTCGATCCGGAAACCATTTCCCAAGTTATCTCTGCCAGAAGGGATAATCTGCGGCAACTTGGTCATATGAGAATGATCTGAGGCCGGTGAACTTAAGCTGCGCGATCTTTCCAAGGATTGAAATGCTCCCACCACCCAGAAGCTACAGGTCCTTATAGTGAATGATGGATTTGCTGAAAACTTTTGTCTCAGTGATAGGAGGAACATGGCCATCTGTGTTACAAGGTTACTGCAATCCGGAATCACGTTGTGTCTGGGAGAAGATTATCCATCTCGTGCTTTAAGTGGGAGACAATCTGAGGAAGCTCGCCTGTCTTTTCCTGCTCCTCCGGAGAAGAATATCCTCGGTGCCCACCAGCGTAGTCAAGGGCGCTAGACTCTCGCCCAAACGACGCGAGGTGCTCTGAATATTATAATTTAAAAATTACATATCATGATTGATAGAAATGAGCTAAAACAAAAAAGTAACATCAAAGTTGCATTCAGCACCAATGGCAAATACTAACAGATACAAAATTCAGATGTTATATTAATAAAAAAATATTAATAATAGAAGGAGGAGGTGGATGAGAGGAGCTTGGTTCGGTGGCCGTCGGTGGCCATGGGAGACTCCCAAATTTTGGTCAATTGTTCGTTTCATTAGGATAGGGTGTTGTAGTACTGCTGTCGGTGGGAGTGTGGGTTGGGTGACTTGTCGCTGGGAGTGTGGGTCGCTGTTGTTAAGCCGTTGGGAAAGAGGAGGGTAGGGGGCTGTGGTCCGGGAGCTGGAGCAGGGAGGGCCGCGATGAAGGGGAGAAGGAGGAGAAGAAATCGGGGAACGGGGGCTGCGATGAACGGGGGGGGGAGGGAGGAGGAGGGAAGAGAAGGGAGGGGGATGTCGGGGAAAGGGAAAGCCGCGACGAAAGGAGGAACAGAGAAGAGGGATCAGGGAGCGGGGGCTGCGATAAACGGGGGAAGAGGGAGGAGGCAGTGTGCGACGGCGAAGGAGGAAGAGAAAAAGAGAGATGCCGGGAGGGGAAGAAGCCGCCGTCGTTGCCGATGGACAGGAAGAAGCAGCAGCCGCCGTTCGAGGAGTAAAACACCGCAGCGACACTGCCGATGGAAACGAAGTCAGCCGCCGTGCACCGAAACGCTAGGAGAAAGCGACTGTTCTAGGGGTTGAGGGGGAGACCATCTGTTCAATCGAACCTCGATATCAAATTGGCTCGACTCAGACTCGTCCCGGCCTGAGTTGAATCAGACGGGCGCCCGGCCCGCCCAGCTCTTGGGTTTACGCGAGCGCCTGGATCGCGCCCGGTTGAACTCGCCAGCCCAACCCACTATACAACGTTCCTTCGCGGCGGTATGGCACCAAAGGGAAAGCAGGCCTCCAGCACGAGGGCGAGATGGATGTTTCGGTTCGACCCGCCGGTTCAATACGGTTTACCTTTCAATAATAAACTATTTGGTCCGATCAGGTCGCTCGGTCCGGTTTTACAAGGAATGATTTGCGTTGCAAGATTGTCGAACTCAAATCATATTCACTTGATACAATAAATAATAATTCAATGTTTTAAATAATATTTAATTAGTCAGCATCGAGTAGGTATGAGTCGATCCATCAGATCACTAATATGTATCTATTTGCATTAATTATTATGAATTTCTACGTGAAATGTTGTTATTCGATTTAACGATCATAACCATAATATAATGATAAACTATTCTGAAACAATACTTAAGTGCTTAATGATAAATTCTCCCAATTATTATTATTGGGAGACTTTATTTTGAGTGCAGAAAATTAAATGATCATAGAAAACCTTACACCCAATTATTTGAATGAAAATAATAATCATATCATTATTTCAACATCGGAATCACATGAAAATCTCTAAATGATTAATCAAAGGTTTTCTTCCCATTAATAAATATCCATCCAAAAAGATGAAGCAGAACACACATAGTTTATGTTATAACCTGACAAAGTTTTACATGACAATATGAATTATATGAGCACAACATTTCTGTGGATCAATTAATATAGATGTTAGTAGTGGTCCAGCTACTTGACACCATCATAATTTAGAGTGATGGGCCAACACACACTAATTAATGCACCACCCCATGCCCTAACAAGAAGCCAGAAAATGACAAGTGGAAATAGCTTCTATATTTTACGTCTATGGAGATGGTATTAAGTTGCTTTCAGTGTTTTTAATGTTGACCATAAAGCTTGGTGCGAGGACTAACTCATGCATACGGCGAGTTATTGTGATGCATCTTTTGGCAGGGCTTTTCATGATTCCATTGGTCTCAATCTTCAGAAAAATGATGCCAAAATGGCTAACATATACAATGGATTTGATCGAGCCCTCCTCCCTCTTACTGGCATCACCCACCGTTAGAGAAGGTCCGCCCGTGGAAGGAAAGCAACATGGGTTCACTTGATAGTCCCATGTTTATTTGGCCATAGTGCATGGTGGTGGTGGTGGATTCTCTCGGGCATTCAGTATGCTGCTACCCCTCCTTGTCCACTTACACCACCCCATCCACCAATTAGTTCTTTGCAAGCCCGGAGGAGTTCTTTTGATTTGTTTATATGCTTGTTTATGGCGACTTCCTTCCCCACTTTGTAAGAGCATCAACTCTCTCGTCTCCCCTCTCGTTTGCCAGAAGAGGAGTGACAAAGACATGGAAGGGGATAAGCACAAGGCAATGGAAGGGGAGGAGGCGAGGGTGACTGATGTGAGCCTCAAAGAGCTCTCCAAGAAGCTTGAGGAGTTTGCCAGGGAAAGGGACTGGGAGCAGTACCACAGCCCGAGGAATCTGCTGCTTGCCATGGTAATACTCTGTCTTGCTCCTCTTGACTGCTCATAAATATTTGGTTGCCTCTCTTTGTTTCCTTACCTTTCAGTTAAGTTCTTCTCTTCTGATTTTAATCATAGGATAACAACCTGAATAATGGCTGTTGTTTCTTCTTGTGATTAATGTGGAAGCTTGGAGAATGCACTTTTACAAAGTAGAATATCTTACAATATTTATGTGTACATACATAAGTAAAAAAAAAACCATGTTTTCCTTGGTACATTGATTAAGTTAGCATCACTAATTGTGGAGCTTCTTTTCCTTGTATCTATTTGAATTTTAGAAGAGAACCAGTTCAAGTTTTTTCTTGCCCTATAGCTGTATGATAAATGATTCAAAAGAAAAAACATCATTCTTCTTTCTTTTTCTTCGGAAGAATTTTCTCTACAGCCTTCCGATATGATCAATTCATTTTAAGAAAATTCATCTTAGATTTTCTGGTGAATATTTTCCCTTATGTTCTTCTTTCGGTTTATGCACTTATATATTTAATCATACCAGCTCAATGATGAACCTAATGGCAAAGTATGGACATTCCTATTAAGATTTTTATGCACTTGAATGTTCTAATATGTTCAGACACCTATCACATTAGACGAGGAACAAGTCAGTGAATTGAGTACTTTTAACTAGGGGCTAGTTGAGCAAGTGATCCCATCTTGGTCTCCTATGCATGTTCAGCAAAGCAAGAACCAACCAGAAGTACAAGGTGTCAGTCAGCATTTCCTCAAATTTGTGAACTCTAAGATTCTAATATGTAATTTATGTTTTTGCTTGTAAGCTGTTGATTCATTGTCATCCATGACTTGCCTCAATTACTTCAAGCATGGATCACCCAATCATAATATACCATAAACTTGTGAGGAATGAGTTCTGATGTGTGCAAAAACACAAATTGTTAAGTACTTGTTCTCTATTAGTAAAAACTAAAAATCTGGATCACACAAGAACTTGTCAGACTGTAAAGCTGTATATGAACAAGCTAAGTTGGTCCATGCAAGAAAAGTGGGGTTATTATGCTCATCACATGTGTTCTTCTTCCATTTCTAGGCTTTCCTGAGTCGTGCAGAGAAGTAGGATTATTCTGTTATGACTTGTTGAGACAATTAGATGTACAGTTCAGAGAAAGCTTCTTTCTCTGATTCCTTCTATGTTTGTCTCTCTTAGTGGGCAACACAGTAACAAGGAAGGAAACCTTATTCTGAACTTTGCTCTGAAGAAGGAAGATTGGATAACCCCTCACTGGTATCCTTAACAGTAGCAAGGGGACCATGTGGACATTAGTACAAGTGTGTGACGATTCTGATGCCACTGAATACTTTTCTTATGACTTGCATGTGAATCTCGCAATGTTTTGATCTGGCAGATGGTTGTTGTGATGATGGTGGCTTTGGTGGCTCTGTCAAGCTACCACCAGAAACAGGAAAGCGTTCTGTAAGAAATGGGAAAGCAATGGAGCTTCACTCTCCTCTGGCACACTACAATAACAGTTAAAGTAGCAGTCACTGATTTGTATTCATTTTTCATGATGTTTTTTATGGATCTAATATATCATGACCGATTTCTCAAAAAGATTCTTCCACAGTGAGTTCAGATAGCTGAGATTTTAGGTAAGTGTTTGTAGAATCTTGGTACAGATGATGAGTCACACATTCCATTGATACAGATAAATCTGAGATCAACAAATACTCTCGAGTCTCTTTTTTCAATCCTTGTTATTTTTCTTGATGTTGGATATTTTGTCCGTATATAATTTCTCTTTGTTTCCCTAGTCTCTAACGAGTTACATACAAGCAGAGTTAGAAACTCAAATCTTTGATGGTTCCATCGAATATGATTGGGTTGCGAAAACTTATGGATAGTCATAGCATAATCAACTCATAGAATCAATATTCAGGCATGTGTAATGCCGATATTATTTTATGTAAGTCAGCTAAGTTGCTGAGATCCAAAATCTATCCCAAGACAATTCATGAACAGCTTCATCATCAACAAAACACAATCCGGCAGATCTTATACTGCCATCTTGCTCCTTTGTATGCTGCCTTTATCCATGTCACTGAAGCTACTTGTTTGATTGTTAGAGACTATACTGCTCTGTTTTGGTCTTGTTCTAGTGTACAGTTTGACTTCCTGTAATCTGAAACTTCTGTTTCATATAATGCCGTAGGAATCTTAAAATTTTAATGCCTAGTAGTCAAAGTTTACATTGTCTGAATCATATTTTATTTATATACATAATTTGGAAGAAGAAAGTGAACTCATTTCTGTCTTCAACAGGTTGGTGAAGTGGGGGAGCTTGCAGAAATATTCATGTGGAGGGGAGAAGTGGCAAAGGGGCTACCTAACTGGAAGGATTCAGAGAAGGAGCATGTAGGGGAGGAGCTTTCAGATGTCCTGTTATACCTAATAAGACTCTCTGATGCATGTGGTATTGACCTTGGAGATGCAGCCACCAAGAAGATAGTCAAGAATGCAATTAAGTACCCTCCAAAGGCTACATGAACACTGGATTTGCTTCCAACCTGTGCTTGGTTGGTTGCACAACTTCTGTTTCTGTTTGGTATCAAGAGATCAATAATATGTTCTGACACTTGCAGCATGTGGAAGTATGGTGATGGCAGAATGTGACATACTTTTTCTTGGTCTGGCAGAATGCAAGGGGAAGGTTTAATATCCAACATATTTAGCTCCTTCAAAAGAGAAGAAAAGAACCAAGTATCTCTCTGAGTGTCACAACACACTCAATTGTGTTGTCAACTGGTACAATCCAAAAGGAGAATTTTATTATATGTCAATAGTTCAATTGATAATATAAGAACAGCCATAACTCTAAAGTTTTGGCACTACTTCCTACAGATTAATCACAAAGTTAACTACCCAAGGATGGTTTAGCCATAGGTTAAGACTTGTAGCATAAGCTCTTGATTTTTATTTTTTATTTTTTATTTTTAAATATTAGTGTTGAAGGTAAAAAAAATATGTCGGATAAGAAATTAGGTCGTTAATTTTTCGGTAAGTGAGCTTAGAACTTAGTCCCACTTGTTATAGAATTTTCTAAGATAATAAATTTTTAAGAAAAAATAATAATTTAGATTAAGTATCCATTTTTCATCTCTTTGAACTTTGGTGAAATATGGTTTGACAAATTAATTTATCATTTTCAGCACATAATTAATCTCCAATGAATAATCTTATATGATTCATGTTTCCTCCATAATTAGTGGCCCTTTTTATAAATGAAATATCATCGGTCAGGCCTCAATGCATCTTCTTCTTTATTGACTAACTAAACATTATGTTTAATATATGTCAAGAAAATAGAAATTTATTAGGATGTCTACTTCATAAAGAACAAAGCACAAGCCAAAAATTCACTTAGTAATTTGCATTTTTTTTACTGTTCAAGTAATATTTAATAATTAATAGGCTTTATGTTCACTTAATGAGGTCGACACATTACATGCCTTAATATATATTTTTATTTTTTAAATAAAAATAAAGCATATATGATATCTAAATTCACAACATGTGTAATGGATGTGAACATTTAAATATATACTACATGTATGTGATGTTTAATTTTTGAATGTATGCATTAATTTGGTCTACCTTGTGAGGGATAATAAGATCATTCACTTAGTGACATAATCAATATCATAACATTTAGTGAGATAACCTTCATCTAATTATATTAAATATTGGTGTTTTTTATGTACACACGCACGAAAAGGTAGAAAAATAAGGAATATATATATATATATATATATATATATATATCTTAAAATCTTAAAGTTATATAAACATCCCTGCAAAAATACCTCTTTTCATATTTCCTGTACAAATCTTGACATCATCAACCTAACCAATAAGAAATTGAGTACATGTTAGATCATGTCCTATCTGTCCCGTCTCTAAAACTTCTTTGGGTCTATCTACTTGCCATTGATCCATATCATTTTAAGTATACCTTCGTAATTATAATGATCATATATATAATATAAATATTTGAGTACATAATCGCTATTTTCTTAACATACTAGTATTATAATTTCGGATTTGGGACCTGTTGGGGTCCGAACCCAATCCAATTGCGTCGGGTGCTTCGATTCGGTCGATCCGGTTCGGCCGCTGATCCGGTTCAGAGTTCTCTAAACCGCGCCGAAACAATCAGACATTTTATCTATTAGGGTTTCGGTATTGGGGTGATTTCGCGCCGTCAACCGGACCAATCCGATGGAGTAGGAGAGGTATGCGTTAGGGTTTTAATTCCTATATATACGCCACGTAGAGGCCATATTTCTGAACGCCTCGCAGCCGCAGAAAGGGGTGAGGCGGGAGGATGTCTGAGATCTCGGGCGAACGGATCTTTGCGAGCAGTATTGTGGTGGGTTAGATCATCATCACCTGACCTCTTCAGAATTTTCGTTTTGTTGTAATACCTTCTTTGATGTCTTCCTTATTCCTCATCGATCAGGCTACGTCTTTGAGATAACCCACCCGCCGATCCTGCCAAGCGCAAGTCCCTCCGAGTTCCTTTTTTTTCTTTATTTTAGTTTTCAGCTATAAGCTTAATCAAACAAAAATCAGAATATGAAACTTGAACTGAGATAATGTTGGAGGGAGGAAAAAAATGGAACCACGAAGAAAGTATCTTTGAAGTTTTCGGTAGATTTGTTTGGTGTACTAAAAGCCTGAGTCTGATTGCCGCATAGGGGACAGATAGGCGTTGTTGTTGCAAAACAAACTGAGTAAATTAGTTATAGTTTTGAGAAGATGAATACTGGAAATGGAGGCACTTGACGCGGTATGGTTCCAAATACAGGTCCTAATGGTATGTACTGATCATTATTTACTGCTCTGACGAAGGATCAGTATCAGACCATATATTGGTATTCATATTTTTATTATGTCTATCAGTTATATCAGGCAGGACAAGTTGATGTATGGTTTGATTTGTTGAAAACCAGTATTGAACCTGTATGTGACATCTTGTGTGGAAGAATGCTCTTAGTTATCTTTTGTCTCTCAAAAATCTCCATGGTAGCTTTCTCAATTTACTTTTGAATGCTGCATAAACCATGCTTTAAGCACTGCAAGTTCTGTTGTAGCATTTAAATTCCCATGATTTGCTGCTTTCTATTGAAATCACAAACTCAAATTCTTGAAGTTTAGGTTTTAGATTATTGTTAGACAGTTTTGCTTGTCATTATCTCATAATGTAATGTTAGATCATTTTAGTGAGTGTTATTGTGTTTGATGATAAGTTTCCTTTGAGTTTCTGTTGACCAATTGTTTGATATCTTTTGATTTCTGAAAAAAACTACAGTTTTTTAGTATTCTATGATCTTTAGATCTTAGCTTAATGGATTTGTTTGTGCATGTGTGTCTTCCCTAAAGAAAAAGCAGTTGCCTGCTTTTGCTCATAAACAGGCATCTCGTAAACTTTAGGAATATCAATCATGTTCATTGTTATTGGGTGAACCTTTGTAGATTTTGTTCATGACATAAGGTTCAGTAAATGATGAGACATTGGATGTTCAATCATTTTATTTTTTTAAATTATACTATGTAGATTTTGTTAATGCACACAAACATTTTTAAAACTGTAGGGTTGTTTACCCTTTGATGCCCTACTGCTGCAGAGGAAGGAATAGAGTAGTAGTAATGATTGGTGAGGACCAAGGGATATTCTTCGAGGAGCAGGAAAAGATGGTGAGCTTCCCCAGATTGCCTCCCACTTAAACCACACGATGGATCATCTTCTCCCAGCCACAACTTGATTCCGGATTGAAGTAATGTTGCAACACCGATGGCCATGTTCCTCCTATCACTGAGACAAAAGTTTACAGAAAATCCATCACTCACTCTAAAGATCTGTAGCTTCTGGGCAGCACGGGCATTGTAATCCTTGGAAAGAGCTTGCGCCGCATGTTCACTGGCCTCAGATCATTCTCAGATTATCAAGTTGCTGCAGATTATACCTTCTGGTAGAGATAACTTGGAAAACAGTTTCTGGATCGAGGTTGTTGACACTAATCTCTTGGGGGTTTCTTTGAACCCCATGAAGTCGTTGGATCTAATTGATGGGGGCAAGGAAACTTTATCATCCTCATTGGAGATCAATGATGAGACATGTTCTTGTTCTTCTGCTGCATTAGCAGAGGAATCCCCGGATTTTGATGAGATTGAGGATTTGATGCTGCATAAGAAATTGTTCCACAATCTCAACAAGGGTTCTAAAGAATTCAAAGGGTATAATATACAGTCCAGTAATATATGTAGAAAAGAAGAAGAAACAAGAAGTTATTAAGCAACGAGGCTAAATCTTTGGAACAAGGAGTGGAAGTCCAGTAATAAAAAATGTACATTTAGGTACTAAATCAATTTTAATGAAGGAAAAAAAAGGTGAGAATGCTGACAATTAACCAGCTCACCTATCCATACCATCTAGCATTCTGTCTTGATACGTATGTTTCCAAAGGGTCAGTTTGTGCTTGCACTTTTCATAGGATCATGAGCAAGATGATTGCTGTGGCGCATACTATCTTGAAGGACATAAAGTTTGACTTGAAGTCTAGGGAAGATGCAACTGCTTGTACTGCTGTTGGAATAGTTTTGGCTCAACGTGCAATTGAAGATGATATTCACAATGTGGTCTGCACCCCAAGAAAAGGGGAATGAATTGAAGGGAAGATTCAGATTGTCTTCAATCGATCATTGATCATGGTATTGGTGCGAAGGTGAAGCTGAAGCAAAGCTGCCTGCCAAGGTATGTATTCTTTGTGGACCTTCAATTAAGGTTGTCTACTGATTTCTTTTGAAGTGTTGTCCGGTAAGTTTTCCTGAGGATACTTTCTTTTATATATTTATTATACTTCCCAAAGGCAGTCCAGGATAGCGCATCTAGTGTGGAAGAATGCCTCTCTAGTTATCTCGTCTCACAAAAATCTCCATGGTAGCTAACACAATTTACTCTTGAATGCTGCATAAACCATGTTTCAAGTTCTGTTTTAGCATTCAAGTTCCCATGATTTGCAGCCCTCTTTTGAAGGTATAGACTTAAATTCTGTAAGATTGGGTTTTAGGTTATTGTTAGATGGTCCTGCTTGTTACTGTCTCATAAATGTAATGTTAAATCATATAGTGAGTATTATTGGCTCTGATGATAAGTGGCCTTATAGTTTCTGTTGACCAATTGTTTTGACATATTTGATTTATGAGAAAAAAAGTTTAGGAATATCAATCATGCTCATTGTTCTTGGGTGAACCTTCATAGATTTTTCTTCATGACATAAGGTTCAGAAACGAAGAGGCATTTGGCTGTTCAATCATTTTGATTTTTTAATGGACAAAAAGATCTTGGTCATGCATAAGCTTAGTAGAAATATCTGCAATGCTGTAGTCGACAACCTTATATGGACTGCATATGGTTTTGATACTTACAGGTCGGTGGGCACTTGCTAGGCGAGTCGGACATGTATCGTCTCTTTTGTGCCATATATTTGCATGGGACCTTAATTGTTTGGTTCAGCATTTTGTTCCACGATCACATTCAAACTGCCGAAGTAAGATGTTTGGTTTTGGTTCTCACATATTTCTTACTAGGAGATTTGTGGTTATTCTTTTTCTCTTTTTATGCCAGTAGTGCTGTTTCTTTTGGGGTCTGTTGTGCATTTTGTAAGATGAATGTTTATGCAGTCAAGTTGCCTGACTCTATGTTAAACATGCTTATTATGGAGTCTGTTATGTTCTTAACATGTTAATATATTATCTTGTAGAATTTATTTTCTTTCATCTATTTAGTCCTCTAAGTCGTATAAGTTCATCAATAGAATAGGATGTATGAATGGTTACCTAAAGAAAAGCAGGGGTATGTTTTGTACCATAAACAAGCCTCTCGTAGACTTTAGGGAAATTATATTCATTGTTATTGGGTGAACCTGTGTACATTGTCAATGGCAGATGGTTCAGTAAACAATGAAACATTGTCCATTAATGATGCAGTGCATGTCATAATAGCAAATTAGGATTTTTTTTTCTTATTTTAAGTGTTTTAGGATTTATAAAACGAAATATTCATACAAAATGATTGGTTGGTTTGTAAAATGTGGGATTTTGTGATTATAAGGAAATTGATGAAGATTAGCTGGTGAAGCAGGGTTTCTATACAGTAGGAAGATATGGCTCTAATATGGTGGCAAAGATTGCCATAAATCAGTACAAAATGAGGGAAATATTATCTAGGATTAATTTTTTAATCTAAATTATGATTACTATTATTCATTATCTAAGTTGCATCATTAATGTTTCTATTCATTACTATAGTAAAATCGAGATTTGAGCAGAGCCTCTAATCTGTTCCAAGGCCAGCCCAAACCAAATAGTGCATCCCAAAACTTTCGTCAGGATTGCCTATAGTGTGTTATGGTGATTATATATATTTTTTGAATAAATAAATATTTTAATTTTTAAAATTAATTAATAATTTATTTTTATTTTTATGTTTAAATTATTACTTTTATAAATTATTTTTATGTTTTAATTTTTAAACCAAATAACTCAGATGTAGGATGTCACAATAAAAAAGATTAATATCATATTAACTAGTTGGTTATAATTGATGCACTAGCAGTAATATTATAAAGAATAACTTAAATATGATTATAATCAATATTATGGATTTGTAGATAATTAAATAATCCACAAAAGATATCCTCTCTCTCTCTCTCTCTCTCTTCTCTCTCTCTCTCTCTCTCTCTCTCTCACACACACACTCACACGCAAAAATACGGACAATAGTTGAAGATTAAAGACCAACCATCTTATGTCATACCCAATCCTTGATTGGGTTTTGAATCATTGCAAATGACACCCCGACAAGTTTATTCAATAATTGCTAGTCTTTTTGGGTGGCCGTATGGCCACCTCAATGGTTGAGACCATCTTTAGGGTAGGTCTATAGGATGCCAGCAATGATTACAGATGATGCCAGCAATGATTACAAAATATATTCTACTCTTTCTTTCTAATCTTCTTTTTAGTTTTTGCAAATTTCCTTTTGTTTTATCATTGTTAATTTTACAATTCGTACAAATTACATTTTGCTATACAAATCTCACTATATATATATATATATATATATATATAATGATAGACAAATAGAAATATCTAGGAAATTTGGCAGAAATGTCACCTAATGAGAACCGTCCGATTGCTTTCTTCCTTCCCCTCCTCCTCCCACTAATTTGCCTGTTGCCATGCCAATTAATGCACCTCACGTCAACCCGCATAGGGAGGTCAAATCCGTGAACGGTGGTTCGTACAGCCCGAGAAAGGGTGGGACGGGAGAGACACGGCGAGTGGCTTGCGGCCCCCGCTACCGCCATATCTTTACTGCTTCAGGAACACGCTGACACACCGGGGACGACGACGACGGGACGTCGGCCCCGCACCTGGCGTCTCCGTACGGGGCGCGGGGGCCCACACCCCTGGGGCGGACGTGTGGGCGCCGGCCACTGGTGCCAAGGGCAACGCCGACATCGAGGGAAGCAGCCCTCGTGCTCCGAGGCGTCACATCAGCTCACAAGAATTTGCAGGCCCCTTCTTTTGCCACTCCACGCCTTGGGCTGACCCCATCCTTGCACTCCTGCCAGGGAACACAGTGACCATAGGCAGCAAGAGAAAACATGATGATATGCCACTACTAATAATTATCATCATCAAATCAATATAATAGATAATATAGAAAATATTAATGGAAACGAGAAATTAGTCGATAAATATGAACACACCACCAAGACAAGACAAAATAAAATAAAATAGAAGAAAAATTATTAGGAATCGAGGAAGACAGAAAATTTAAACTTGCTCAGCTGATGCAAGAAGACGGAGAAGCCGAAGGTTTAGTCATGCCTGATTGGGGGTAGGTTAAAAAGGACGTGTCAGCTGTATTGTTCGAGCCTCTGGTGGAGTAGGAGTAGGTGACAAGCAGAAGATAGATAGTGTTTGGTCGCAAGAGTCAGTGATCTACCGAAACAATCCTTGGTATGGATCCAGAAAGAAACAATCGATATCCATGGCGGACTATCGCTTTCCTTGTATTCGTATGATAGCAATCTCCAGTTCCACTGTTTGCCAGAAAGCTCTGAAGGGACTTCGTTGCAAGTCTTCACCTGCATTCCCTGTTCAAATGACTCTCGATTGGCAACATGGGGGTCAGATGAATGCGGCAGGCATCGGCATCAAGTGTTCTTCATCGATGGAAGCTTCCGTGAAAGTGAACAGCTTTAGATTGTGATGCAAGTGCAGCGATTGCCACATGGTTTGATCATTAGCCATAATCACTCACTTGGCACTCAAGTATTGATTCTATTTTGTCCCATTTATGTTTGGAGGCTTTGAAACGCTTAAAAGATTCTCTAGAGGGACTCTTATGTTACATCCTATGTGTTGATCGATTGTGACTCCTTCCTCTCTCTCTCTCTCGCTCTCTCGTCTCTCTTATCTCTATTTGTGTGCCATGATTGCAACTTGGATGGTTTGCCACGGTATGAAGGAAGAGCGTGGGTTTAATCCCAGCAGCAGACTCGACTGTACTGTACTCCTGATTTGCTATGATAGTTACCGTCAAAAACATTGAGCTTGGAAACCTAATAAGCAGACGTGTTAAAAATGTAAAGCTTATATTTAGATGGCTTTTGATTATAAACCCTTGTGTTACAAGGTTCAACACTTGATCATGTCAAGCTTTATTCTCTCTCTTGCTACCATTGCACCACATCAAATGGAACTGATGTTGGTATTGTTTTGCTTTAAATGGGGCAAGGAAGAAGACTGAAAGAGAACAGGATGTGGTTTAGTGTCTTCATGTTCATAGACTGTGTGTACGACAGAAGGATCGACAGGCACTCCTTGTACTGCTTTCCTGCCAACATTCAATGCTTCAGAGGCTCGTAGAGAGAGGAATTGCTGGAAAGGAAAATATTATGTGTACACCTGAGTAAGAATTAGATGTTCAAAATTGACTGTTGTCGAGCATATGCAGATTTCAATTAGAAGCACGCAAATGAACACTCGTTTGGCGACAAAACCATATCCAAAGGATCACCAGACTCGAAATTGAGAGGCATCAAAATCCAAATCGATGTCGATTCCAAATCTACCTTCTCGAATAAGAAATATTCTGCATCTCTATCTTCTGTATCTCCATTCAGAATATACGAGCGGCAATATTGATTTCTTTTCATCTCTCTCCAAATCAAAGTTCTCATGATTAACTATGGTAAATAACAACGTAAAGTTTGGTTTGGATGATCCAAAAAACAAGAGAAAAGATGAGACTAAGAAATGTTCGGCTTAAAGTCTGAATCACTAGAAAATGCACTGTCTAGAAGTTAATTTGGATACCCATGTAAACTAGCTGAAGACAAAAATTATAAGATCAATATCTCAACCATTAATTGTGATCTTTTTCTTAGATGCAAAACATTATTTTGTGATTGCGAGTTTATGTAGCAGAGAAAACAAATTAAACTTCTACCTTTCCCAACCATCAACCATGAGCTGCTTTTGACATTGATATACATCATGAGAATGCTTATTACTGGTGTTGGCAACAGAACTATATGTGGATAATAGAAGCTAGAAAATAATAATAATAATCTTTTTTTATGTTAAAAGTCGATCAAACTCAGTAAAATGTCTCTTCTATTTGACAAGCTGAACTAATCAAGAAAAAATCTGAACTTCTCTCCCAAAAAAAAATTGCCAGTGTTACTTTGCACATTTAATTGGATGAAATATATCAGAGGCTAAAAGCAAAAATACTTGCACTGTAAAAGGAGAAGTCACTTTTCTAGTGCACGACTGGCTGTTAAAAATGGAAAGCTAATTTCTATTCACATTTTCTAGAGGCAGAGAAAGAAGAACTATAAGATTTTTTGTCACAGGAGAAATAGGAAATTAGCAGTAGTCTCTTTCTCTCTCAAAACCTGACATTTACTACTCCTCAATCTTCTTCCATATCCAATCTACAGTGTATAGCTCAAGATCTTGGACTGATATGTTTTGTGATACCCACCTGGAAGGTTCCATGGACTAATATTTGTCACTGCTTTTGATCTGTGTGCTTAGAGGATCCAAGACATTGTGATACCATAGAGGAAGATGCATGAGCTCAAGGACTTGATTCTCGCGTCTCGCCTGCACTTCGATCCAACTAGGATGGTGCAATCACAGGACCTCGACAAGCTGAATCTTACCTACATTTTGGTGGTACAAAGAAAGCAAAACCAGGCCACTATTTTATTCTGGATGACACGACCTTAGAAACTTAGCCGAAGGTTTCACTTGGATGATCCAAAGAGGGAGAGAATCTGGAAACACTACTACATGGGAACTATAAGAATCCATCCATCACTGCCTTGAAATGATCAACCTTTCAGTTAAATAGATTCACCACATGAGTCTTCCGATCTCCTACCCTTAAAATATGTAGTCTACGACAGCTGATGGCACAAGATGACAACCGTTCCTGTGGAAGCATCTATGGAGCATAAACCATGCAAAGATCACTTTTACATGCAGATGAAGAGAAGCAAAGCGGTCAAATGTCAACCATCTGCAACACTGATACCAAACAAAAACTATCAGCTGCTGCTGCATGTAGAGACAGCAATTAGCATCGAAACCCTAGAATCATACGATGAAAGCCGAAAATGAATTATGTGCTGATTGCAATGTAGAGTTGTTTTACTGTGTGAAGGAAAAGGAATTATTTCACTTGCTAATTCTGATACTTTTACCTGCTAAAAAAGGGTTCCAAGATAGAAGAAAGTCATGTCATTGCATGACAAGTCATCTGAGACTTCGCAATGTCACAGATCCAGCAATCCTTAAACTAGCAAGTAAACTGACATGAGGAAGAAACAAGCCTGCGAGTTGCAGGTCATGCAACTCAACGCTAATCTGGATACCTTAAAAACCCTCCTGCTCGAGGTCACCATGGTTTTTACTATGGATAAGAGCCAACAACTCAGTGATGGTCATGCTCATCAATGAAGAGGAATCTCTAAAGATGCACAAGTACCACCGATACAATCAATACATTGCCACCACCTTACACTATTCCCATCGAGTGGAGTGGAGTGGAGTGGAGTATAAAAAGAAGATATTGGAGTCTGCTCACACTCCCAGCGGTAGGAGTCTTAAATGCCATCCAATCATTCATAGCAACACATGTGTGAGACCACAATCTTGGGATGCATATTCCCCAAGTTTTCGATCCTTTCATCGACGAATACCTGTGGCAATCTCGATCACAACCTTGGGATCAGCCTTCGGTTTGCTGTGAGTGTAAAACCGAAGTGGGTGGGTGCGTTTGTGATTGCCAAAAGCATCGAGAACGGCAAGCCCAAGGGGTGGATTATAAGGAAACCTTGGAAATGAAAGAGTCCTACACGGTCGGTGCTGAGGATAATCCTAAGGAGAGATGATAGCGAGGCAGGAAAAGAAAGAAAATGGGTGTTAGAATGGTAAGAAGGTATCTGAAAAGTTTGCTGCAGAATCGCAGCACTGACTCCCAGTTCTATAAATGTGTGGAAAAGAAACCATACATGGGTACTACTGACTGACAAGATATTATAAGGTCTCCACACTTAAGCTTTTGATACCGTAAGAAGAGAAGAAAAGTAGGTCTGAGTTGTGGGCGAAATAGATGCTTGCATTGCCATTATAAGAATCTTAAGTACACCCCGTCGCAGTGACCTCTTTCAGTCAAAACTACAATAGTGAACACATCCCTCTCTTTGTTCTTTACCATTCATGGAGAGTCCTCCCCACGACCAGAGGTCTCTCTGCAGCGGTTGCTCCCTCTTAGCTGTTGTTGCTTTTTACCTCCACGAGCGTACTGTACTTGTGTTGTTTCCCCCTCTCCTTTTCTTTGTTTCCCCCCCCCCCCCCAAACAAGACTGATAGCACTACCACTCACTGCAGCTACTGGACTATTTTAATGCACCAAATGTTCAGATCATATAATGGATTTAATTGCACAAAACCGACATCTCATGAGATACTTTTAAATATGTAGCAGCAGTTTGGTTCATAGGTTCAATCAGCTGGGAATTAAAGAGCACATAAAGGGATGATGATGATGGCAACCAAATGGAATGAAGGGAAGCTCACCACATAGCTAATGCACGCACATAGATCTAATGCAGGTAGATCAGGCTGCGGGCGGAGGCGGAGGAGGATGGTGATGCTCTTGTTGTGGTGGCTTCTTGCGCTTCTTCTTCTCGTAGCTGACGCCCCGTGCCTTTGACTGGACTTCACGAACCTCGCGGAGGTAGAGACGAACGACGCGGGCGCCGAATGGGTTGGTCTCAGGCTTGCCACCGTTCTCCTCGTAGGCGGCACGAAGGCGGCCGATGAGGGCGTCGAGGCTGCCCCAGGCTTGACGGAGGGGGCACGGACACGGCGCGGGGGGGTTGGGGTGGCCGAAGAAGGGGCACATGTGGGTGTGAATTTTGGTCTTGCCGAATTGGTCGAGGTAGCGGAGGAACTCCAGGACATGGGCGCTGCTGCACTGGGAGAGGGCGAGCGGTGGGCGGTGGTTCCTGAGGTACTGGCCAAATGTGTTCCAGTCGCGGCGCTTCTGAGACTCGTAGCGGCTTAACGACGGAGGGGAAGAGGAGGTGGCAGCTCCGCCAGCGGTGGCAGCGGCCAAGGAGGTGGTGCTAAAGTTCTGCCGCCTGCTACTGGGACTGATGCCACCGCTGTTCTTGGAATGCGGGCTATCTGGGTTTGGTACCAAGTCCATGAAGGAGGACGACTGTAGATTCTTCTTCTTCTTCTTCTCCTTCTTCTCAGTGATCCTTCCGACTCCTTCGACACTTCCTTAGCTCATCCTGCATAAGACTCTCGAGTCACAGCTGCCAGAAAACGAATGGATGATGGTGATGACGACCATGAAATACGATGACCTATTTAGCGGCTGCCCCCTACTTCTCTTCCTCTTCACTTACCTGTTGACAAGCTCGAGAAGCTAGATGATCTAGCCATTTCCATTACGCGAGAGAGAGAGAGAGAGAGAGAGAGAGAGAGAGAGAGAGAGAGAGCTATTCTACTACAGATCTAGCTCAGATCAGCATGGATTTTGCCTATGTGGTTGCAGCTGACGTTTTGTTGGAGACGAGGAAGGACTAGAAGACTTAGAAAGCCATGATCAGGGCATCACATCTGACCGGGAAGGAAAGACGAGAGGTAAGAGAAGCTTACTGTTTCCAGTGGCTGATGTCTGGCTACGAGAGAAAAGATTCCGAAAGCCTACATGTTTCTTCTGTACACAAGAGGGGAGTCCCAAAGCCCGTGGAACTCTTGCTCGGCCTAATAAAAGGAGATCGAGAATCCTGCTCAATTTCTGGCCAGGTCTTGCCTACACCAATGAGAAAAATCAACGAGCTGAATGAGTGAGAGAGAAAGTGCATCGGTGCACAGCTAGGGCTTCTGTGTCAATGGAGACAAAGCTTGACAGTGGGACGAAAGGTGATGTGACAAGATAAAAAGTAAGCACTGGTGGGGGCTGTGATATTGGGATGAAACGAACTTATCTCCATTATGGAATCATCCCATTAACATCTCCCTATTTCCTCACTAATCTCCATCTTCCTCCTCTAAACGCAACAACTCCCCCCACTGCTTCTCGACGTGGAATTCAGGGACGGATCATGATGCTTCGGTTCCCCCATAATATATGCTCCCGATTCCGCTGGTTGCGTCCACAGGAACAGTCGATCACGCTTTGACGTTTGCACTGTTCTCACCCACCGATCCTACAAATTCCAAATACTTGTATACGCGTGGAAGGAGCAAAAGAATCATATTCGTTGGGGGGGGCCGCCTGAGGTCGGCTTTTGGAAACCACCCTCGGAAATTTCAGGGATGATGTAACCTGTCGAAGAACGATGATCGACAAGGCCAGTTTGTGAGGGTCCAAATCATCATCATCATCATCATCATCATCAGCCTACCATGTTTCAGGGGTGTGTGAGTGATACAGTCCACTGGATTTCTTTTGGTGATCTCCGATGGCACCCGAATTATACGAAGATGATATAAGTATTCTCTCTGCCAACTATCACATAAACCCTAAACCCTATTGTTTGTGCTCACAACATCTCTGCTTTCGCTGACAAACAAAATGATGTAAAGGATCCAAACGCCTTCCGAGCTGTAGTAGCGGTGAAGCTTCCCTCATTTAATGGTGTCGGAACTGAAGACAGACCGGGAGAAGAAAGATATTTTACTATGCCATGTCAGGATGGATGAAGGATTTCTCGACACATGAATGCTGGATTCCCTTTTGTTTGCGATCCTCTCCTCCGATCTCAAGCTTTGTTTCCTGCAACCGCTACTGTTTCCCTCCCATCAATTTTCTTGGTCTGCTGCTGTACAAGAGCTTCCTTGACTCGAAGAAGATCAATAAGATGGATAGTGATTCTTGGTTTCTGTTTCCTTTTCCTAGGATAATAGGTTCTTATGGTCTTTTCGTTGGAGTTGACACATCCATTAATGACCGACCACCTTGTTTGTTTCCAAGCTGTGGAAGATACAGCTCTTTGATTTTGAGCTCCTACCTACATAGATTTGTGATTCCTTGTTCTTTCTTTCTTTCTTTCTCTTATAGAAATCAAGATGAACTAAAATGCATTAGAAGACTATATATAAACAAGCTCTTCCAAAATGGTTTAGTTAAGACGCCTACAACAGGATGGATGACTATGAACCACTTGTTGAGCATCATTCATGCCCATGTGAGTTCCTATGGAGGATGAAAACCAGTCCTCGGTGCAAATGAATCGAAGGTATCTTATGCTTAGTGTGGCTAAAGGACCAAACAAGTTCACTGTTGCTATGCCCAAAGGGATCAACAACTGTATCAACATCATTAACTCCTCCTCAAGGTTTTCTAGTATCGGCATATCAATCTTCCTTGGCATAAATTAATAAGGTTGAAGATGTCTGGTATTTAATTGGTAAAATTTTGATAGTATATCATAAGGTCAATTCATTTATCTTTTATAAAAAAGATAAAATAAAATAAAGATCAAAAGTTTAATCTAGCATGCTAATCACATTCTATGTCAAATAGTCAACATCAAACTCATTATATAACAGCTTACTTCTCACACCATTTCACATTGTTTTCATGAAAATAATTAAGCAGATAATTGGACTATAAAAAGAACAAGGATAGATAAAACCTTCAAGAGTTCTTTTGTAGAGTTTTGAAATCCTAGTAGAATTTCTTCTCTAAAAATGAAATAATGATGATGATGCTACTGTGGAAATCATAAAGTTGCGGAGAGCATATGTATAACTCACGCCATATGATTCTTCGAAGAAAAAGAATGTTGGTATATTACAGATTTAAAGGGAAAGGAAGTTGTTCGTAAGTGTTCCAGTTGATGTTGATGCTACATAAACCCAATCATCGATGAACGATTCAATTCAACCTGAGACATTCTTGGTGTCACGTAATACATCTCAAAAGATGTACGCGTTGTTTCTTTATAGGACATGTTGTTGTTGTTTATCGTGTTATATAGCCAGCAATAGTGTTAGGATACATAATATACAAATAGTTGCGTATTATTGAGTTTGAAGTTATATTTTGAGTCACAATTTTATCTGAATTCTAACATGGATAAAGATAGTAAGTTAAGGAGAGTTTGTAAACTATTAGGAGACACATTTAAATATGTCATCAGAAAAGGAACACTAGAAGAGAAGTAATCTTATCATAATTAATTATTTTATTACTGAAATAAGTTTATAGTATGTTATTTTCTTCTTATGTTTACTGAGACGACAAACTACCATTTTTTGGCTCCACGACAAAGCATTCATCGTCATCAGCAACAAGCTTGCTATGGTGGTGGATTAGCACAGAAATCATACCAAATCTTATTTTGAGATTATATTTTACATCTTATTTTGTTCCCAAATCTTCCTATTGGAAAGAAAAGAGTGTACAATTGATTGGAAATCCAACACCACTCAAACCAATCAATCAGTTAAAACTCACTTTGGGAAGGACCATTATTTTTTATAATTTTTAATAATAATTTACCTTTTTATTTTTTAAATTTTTAAAAATAAATAGATTTATGATCTTTATATAAGACATAATTTTATAAGACAGTTTGTCAATTAGGCCTACACACACAGCTGGCACGAAAAAATTTTAATTTAGGATTACAAACCGAATCATTTTTATATAGGTTTAATTAACCAAAAAAAAATAGATCTGTCATTTCAACGGTTGGTAAAACATCCAGCCACAACAGTCATGTCAGGGGACTCCTCGTCAACCCAATCGCAACTAGTCCAACAATCTCAGTATATATACACACAGGAGGACCCTATAGGATAATGATATTATAATTAGTGGAGGAAATCTTTCATTGGGTCATCATGATGGATCTTCTTCATTCGATAGGCCTCCATATCTTCCACGGTAACCTGCATGGACATAAAATCATAAGAGAATTAGACTTCCCATCCACCTCCCACATGAATCAACAATATTGTCATAATTTAAGGATTTCCTTCCGATCATGCGTTTGCAGCAAAGCTTCACCGACGAATAAAAAGATCACACATTATAATCCGTTTTGGGAATTGCTTCCGCTTGCCATGGCGTTAATGTTCAACGATACTAGCCAGACGGGTATGTACCATCCATCGTCTACTACGAGTCTAGCCAGGGACCACAATTTACCATATAACTCAGTGTCGTCGGTTGGTATTCATTTTTCATTTATTTTTATTTGTTCAGGTTTCTATGAAGCTTTAGGATCTTTTGATACTGAAAACTCATTTTAGCACATCAATTAAGAATTGATTTGTGAATTAAGTACCTCATCATCCCATTTGACATTGTATTTTCTCTTTCTTTCATCCCTCTCTTCCTTCTTTCGTTCTTCCTCCTGTGCAAACAGAAAGTTAGTTTCAGCATCAATGAATTAACAAAATGTACACGAGTAAACAGAAGTATGAGCCACTAATCTACCTTCTTCAGTGCTTCTGCCAGCAACTTTTTATCTAGAACAAGATCATCAGGGACCTCAGTTCCCCAAGTGACAAGCTGCTTTTCTTCATGCTGTACAGGCTTATCTGCAAAATGCATATATTAGCATATTCAATGTCATAAATAAATATAAATGAAGAACTAAAATAAACTAGGAAAAACCTTAGACGCCAAAAACCATATTTTTCACACATTCAAAAAGAAACTGAGCTCCAATAATCATGGAACCTTGCATCCAAGATAGATTGTCACACTTTCATGAACATACGAAAAAGGGGATGGGATGATATCAGTAGTAGTTATAATATTGATACTCTTTCTACATACCATGGAATTTCTCGATGATACAGTAATTTACATCAAAGAAGCTAATGAACCTAAAAGAAACTTGTATAACGCAACTACCTAAATTGAGCATAAAAAACCTAAACTGAACAAGTGAGCTCTAGTTAGTTCAGTTCAAGATTTTTTAAGTCAAACGGAACATAAAGATGAGCACTGATGTTGAACATGAACACCTTTCCATTTTTCTCTCTTCTTCTCCCATTTACCAAGACACCATCATTTTATATGAGAAAATTGAAGGTGATATAGAAGATTATCGATGACACACCTAAAAAGAAAGGAAGATGAGAACCAAACAGCATGCAACAAAGTAGAAACTGATCAGTATCAAATGAAAACATGGAACTAATATTAAACGGCCTGCCAGACTGAAATAACTTCAGTCGTAAAATGTATTAAGCTTGTCTGGTCATTTACTTCAAGAAAAATCTTAAGCAGTCAGTTCACTCAGTACTTCTTCGCATTGAATTTAGTAGTTACAAACAATGTCATGGGGTAATTATAGAAAACCGTAGCTCTCTGAAAGGTAGGAGTCCAGTAAGCCAGTCCAAACCAACCCATTATACAGAAAATTAAACAAGGCTTAGGTTGACCAAAAACCTCCACGACAATCCAAGTCGGCTCAGCACTAAGAGGGCTGTCAAAATGAACCAACAAAATCAAACCCCAATGCCTTGTATACCAAAGCAGACCATGATGTCTCTAGTCTCTGATTTTGACTTTCATCCTCTCTCTCTCACTGCCATCACTACGAAGGACAGTCCAGCTGCTCTGAACCAAGCAGGCATTTGATACCTCTCTTCCCTCTTCTCTCCCTTTGTCTAAAACTCTATAGATTTACCCTACTTCGAAATGAACATGAATTCGAAGAATTCTTCAAATTGGCATGTTTAGCAGGAAAATGCCAATGAGATTGTCATGACCATGAAGACAATGTCAAAAACGAAGAATGATCTTATTTTTAAATTGGTTATGGAAAGTATGAAAATTTCTATCATATTGACCTTCTGCAGCTTCTTTACGAGCCATATTTGCCTTCAAAAGCTCTGTTGCAGCTTCAGCAGCTTCAATTCCTGCTGAGCCTGTGCAGTAGCTATTGCGGATGGTTTGTTTACAGCATTTGTAGCCCCAATGGTGATCCCTCCACCATGATCCCCAAACTGTGGTGTGGTTATTGATATAGACATCTTCTTCATATTTGCTTCTGGGAAGGGAGGTCTCCTACAAGTAACCAACATTTATAGTCTAATTAGTGAGAGAAATATTGTTATAAGATGCAGAGGAAGCCAAATTCAAATAATAGCAGAATAAGACCAAAAACTACCTAATGATCTAATTAGCCAAAAAAATCTCATTATAAGATGCTGAGGAAACCAAAATCAATCAATGGCAGATTATGACCAAATATTATGCAGAGAAAAAATCTCTATGTAACATAACTATTGCTGAATATCTATAATAGGAATTATAGGATAACAAAAATAATCATCAATGCATTACTTACTTCTAAGGATAACAAAGCATTACTGACTTCTAAAAGTAATCAAATAAGACAACAAAAAGATCTCCTGTCAAGATATCGTACCTGGCCTCTTATTATTCGACCAGCACGATCATACTCAACCTCTCTCTCACTTTGTCCAAGAAGAAGTTCTCTAGGTAATGCTTCTTCAGATGCTGCATTTCCATATTTCTCCATGATGGTATCCTTTGTGCTGTTTTTCAACTTGTCCTTGAGAACCTTATAATTCTTAAAGAGTAGTTCTGCTTGAGAAGGGGCAGCTTGCATGTGGATATCCTGTCCCTTCTCAAAAGCTTCCCAGGCATGGATGTTAAGCTGTTTGAACTCCAGTGCTTGTCCGCCAAGTCTGTTTTGGTTATCACCCTATATGGCAAATCATAAAAAATTAAGTTATTTATTGTAAAGCAGAAAGATGGAAGAAACTTGACATATGTTTCAGAAAGAAAATGCAAACTCACTTCATAGAACTTCTCATTTGGATCACTGTCAGGTAAAGGATCTTCACGCATAGAACGGGTTTTTGGGTCATAATAGGCCGAATTCACATCTAGGTTCAAAAGGTACTTTGCAGTATCCTCTCTAATACGCAAATTCCTGAAAGAACAAACGAGTTATATTTATGCATACAAGTCCTAGTAACTCCAGTGGCAACAAATGGTTAATAGCAAAGCTCACAAAGTTCCTGTGTTTTCATATCAAATTACCTGACAGTTCCAGTGCTTCCACCCCCAGTGGTACGCACACGTTTCTCCACCTTTGCAAAGTCCATCTGTTTGCTCTCGTCAACCTTAGCCTCGTCAACTTTCAGATAATCATCAACGTCATCATCATCGCTACCACCATCCTCATCAGCCTTTTTGTTGTTCTTCTCCTCTAGTTTCTTCAACTGTTCCTCTTTCAAATACTTCCGCCTGGCTTCATCTCTAGCCTCATACTGCTCAATTACACGAGAATAAGTGGAAGCATCATAACCATTCCAACGGTCACGTTTTCCATCATAATCAAGTTCAAATGACTCAATCTTCTCGTCGGGAGCTATATGCATGTTTGTCCACTTGGCTCCCAGTTTTCTAGGCCTCTCCATGCAGGCCTTTTTGTCGTGTGTCATTGCCCCACAACTACAACATTGAAGAGAATTTATCAAACATCAAGCAGTTACAAAACAATGTATGGCATAACAATTTCGAATAAATTATAAGAACCTATTGTTAAATCAACAGCAGTTCAACATTAATCAGAACTATAATATACCAAGTATCAACAGTATAGGATCATAATTCTTTGATTCCACAACAAAAAACCAGGACTTTAGGAAAAGTATAATAGTTTATAGTGCAACGCCTTGTGCTACTTAAAGTGCCAATAACATGAGCTAAAGATAAAGAACTTACTTTTCACATGCACCTTTTCTGTATCGATCAGCCTGATAAATTTTTGCACCTCTATCATACCATGATTTGGAGTAATTTGGATCTGACTTCCATTTCCTCTGATGCTTCAAGCTCTATAGGAAAAGAATGGGCACAGGTTACTAATTTCCTAAGAAAGAAGAATTTAAGTGAGAAGCACAATGAATTTTCATGAAGAAACTTACAGGCCTCTCAGCGTTAAGATACCAAGGAGCTGACGACATATATTGAGGAATATGTGGATTGATCTCCTTTCCATCTTCATCAACCTCAGCTGGAGCAAGCCCAGCCTTACGTGCTTCCTCCAATTCAAGTTGCTTCCTATGGTCTTCTCGTGATTTGAATGATGCTGCAGTAAAGAGATCAAAATGTATCAAAGCAACTACATTAATAAAACATTTACACAGGAGATAGATACAATTCCATCAAACTTCTGCAAATAGATGGTTCACAGAATATAAAATTTCGTGATTACCAACATGTCAGCAAAGGTTGGATGATCTACCAAATAGCTTACCACTAAATGGTCCATGCTGATTGATCCGGCCCATGCATTATGTACCATAGGATTGTCATGATGATTGGTATGTGTCAGCATAGGCCCGATGAGATACTAGCTAGGCCACTTTTCGGTCCATGCCAGTTGATCTGACCCATGCCAACGACATGGTCAACCGAGCAGCATGGCAGAAATCACACAATGACATATATCTAGGATCTAATTTGTCTTAACCCCAAAATGACAAAGGAAAAAAGATCTAAGATAAACATGCAGCACCACACCAATTCCAGAAAAGTCAGCACATTAACATATGCTGTGAGTTCATATGAACCACATGGCATGATAATCTTCTCAAATAAGAAGGAAATTTTCTTTTAATCTCAAGGATTGTTTCATCGTCATTTGACCATCCAAAACTTTACATTGAGATGGAAAGTCTAGTCCAGTGTTAATAGTTATAACATAATATATTAAGATGAACATATTCAGAATATGGCAATAAGATCGTATAGTAGATTACTCTGAAGAAAATTATATGGATAATGATAAGAAGTTTTCAGACACATATGAAGACTAGAAACAGAAATGCTAAAAATCCCTCTTTCTCAATTTAAAAAAAAAAATCAAACAAAAGATACTAGATAAAAGAAAACACAACTTTCTGTGAACAACCATGAACCTGATGAATTTAATAGTCTTTTCCAAATAATGCAAAAGAAATTTTAAAAATAAAAAAATTGGTATCACCAGCTAAAAACAACTAAAACAACACAAATATAAACATACTAGCCAAAACTATGAAACTCACAGCCAAACAGAAACTGGAAACCACAGCAATACCCCAACTAAAAAGTGGGGGTAACTTTTCGGTGAAGGGAAAGGGGAAGCACAAAGTTTATATCTAAGAATAACAAAGTTCCATGATTAAATCACTTAATTATGTCAATAGCACACAGAGAACTAGAATTCTTTTCAGGTGATACAAATTACAATTTCTAGATGCAGAGTTTCACAAAGGCAAAACCCTAATTACAGGCCAAACCAATATAAACAACAGCCATAACCGAAACCATATAATCCCTAGTCACCGCACACTTCCAATCAAGAAACACCACAACTAAACCCGATCCCCACAGAGCTCAAAGATGGGGGACTAGACCATAAGGATCCAAGACGAACAAGAGATGGAAATATACCTGAAGCCGTCGCCATGAAGGGCGCGCGCACTCTACTTTGTTCCGCTTAAAAGGGGGTCACGAATCAAACCTGTAAATTACAAGATCAAACAAACATCTTTGAAATTAAACCAAACAATCATGCTAAAGAAATGGAAGCACGTCAGGAAAAGGTATAATGATTTGATCCAGGTCCAAAAATAAGAGACCGGTATAAGGTTAGGGCTAGGGCGTGAGCAAAATAAGGGTAAGGCATGCGCTCGAGTGGCGGAGGAAGGAAGACGAAGGAGAGGAGGGATGATGCCTTACCAAAGCCTTTCGCCGCTATTTCGCTGTCGATTGCCGCCGATGCTCACTGGGACGTCAATAAGGAATACGAAGAAAGGAAAAGTGACTTAGAAATATACAGCGAGAAACGAGCCCAGTCCGAAACCTATTGGGTCTTTTTTATCTCGTTATAAACTTATATATATATATATATATATATATATATATATATATATATATATATATATATATATATTAGCTCCAATTTGTAGATGGAGAAAAGTTAGGCGTTTCTAGCACGCATTCATTTATATACATATAATATTTCACCAAAAAAAATCATTGAAATTCTTTCTTTGAATGTTATATGCATCGAATTGAATCTAATTATTACATTTTTTTAAGGATTAAACTATTCGAAACAACAATAAACTATTTGAAACAACTATATAATCCTTATTAAAAATTGTGTAATTGTTATTATCGATATAGATTCTAAATGTTAATGTATTGATCACGAAATAAACTTTGGTTTTCGTTTGAGTCTTCAATAGGCTTCGTGTCAATAGATGATTAGATTCGGTAGGTTATTATAAAACTACTTTGAAAGATGTATCTAATAAAAACCTTTCTGATAATCATTAGTATTAAGGAAAGAGTTGATTAATAAATCTAATTATATGAGATTATATACATTATTCAGATATTTAACGTAAGATTCTTAAATTCAATATGTACTAATATATTGACGATACTGATCAAGTATATCAATAATACTTCCAAAAAGAACGAAAAATCTTCTAAAAATATTGAGACATATCGATTTGTATATTTTGATAATAATTGAAATATGAGATGTATCGATAGGTACATCTCAATAACGATCAAAATTCGAAGCATATTTCTATATATTAATATCATATCAAATTGGTACCTATACTAGGTGATATACATTAAAATTAAAAATCCTGATTTCACCTCGAATAATATACTTAACATCTTAATATGTTGTGAATATACTTAACATCTTAATATGTGCTGGATTGATGATGACATCACGTTCAAAAATCTAAGATCCCTTATTAATTAATTTCTGATTACAATAATCACATACCAAAAGGTATTCATATATTTTGATCGAGTGAAAAGATAACATTATTCATATCTAAATGTTAATTTTAGTGCAACTATTTGTGTTATGCATTCTTTGCAATTTTATTGTGAACTACTACTCCTTTTTAGTATAATTCCTGTTTAGAACATTTTAATGCCACATTTTCCTACTATTATTAGGAGGATATCAACATTATTTCTTTACTTAATAGATACATTATTTTTTCAGAAATACATTAAATTATATATATATATATATATATATATATATATATATATATATATATATATATATATATATATATATATTAATGGTGAAAGACGAGATCCACGAGTATTTAGTATAGAAAAAGACACATTGGTAGTTGGAAAAGTAACACGGAGTTCATGTTATAATAATGAATGATAAACTTAGTGTGAGGATTAATATTATTATAAATATTATCCAATTTATGGAATTAAACTAGCTTTTCTTTCTGTCCATTAATTACTCATATACCTACCTGCCTTGTTATTGGAGAGCGCAGTAGACCCACTTATAGTTTCCCATTTTAAACTCAATTATAAAGAGGTGGTAAACACGAGTGGGAGTACGGAGTAGTAAAAGCATGCCGAGTTCAATTGATGTCCATTACGATCGGTTGTAAGAACTATATGATCATAATTCGAAAATAATAAGTTATGGTTATTTATATTAAAGCGTCATTAGTGATTAAGACGATCACTTTGGTTGTTTGGGTGATCGTTATACTTTTTCCTTCTTTTGTGCTTTTATTGTTGAATTAAAGCTTTTTATTTGTTTATTGGTGATTCGTGGGCGTAAAGAAACGCTTTGTCCACCGTCCATTGCTGGCCGTCTGTCAGTAGATGGAATCTAGTCCGTCCATTATGAAGGTTCCAGGCGCATGCAACCGTCCAGCTAACCATCTCTCCATCCGTCCGTCCATTGCCAGGTTCTTTTCGCCTTTATAAGTACCCTATCCTCGCTCCTTTACTATCTTCCAAGTGCAGCCTCACTCTCCATCAGCCCTCTTTTTTAGGTTATCGCCTTTGTTGCTTGGTTGGCATCTTCTCGGCGTCTCAATGGCGAAAGATCCCGTTCGAGTTCTTGTTACGGGAGCTGCAGGTATAGATCTCGGTTCTTCTTTGTCTGCTATCATCTTTTGATCTAGTCTATTTCGTGATCGGTGGTTGTTTGGTTTAATCGATCATAGATTTCAGATCCGATTGGTTTTAGGCTTCAAGATGTCGGATCGGAATCGACGTAGCGTGTGCAGCTGCCTTCTTCTTTAGTTTTCTGAATCACTTGGCTGTGGGTGCTTTCGTTTTGCTGACTTTGAACCCATCAGGGTCTTAGATCGATTTTTTCTTTCTCGTTATTGATCTAACAATTTGATATGCTAATTGCTAAATCGGGTCTCTTTGATATCGACTTTTCGGATTTTTTCTTCCGGAGGAAGATCAGGAGCTGTCTAACGGTGATTTGGGGTTCCTTTCACTTTCTTTTGGTGTTTGTTGTTCGCTTATTTTTTGGTTGTCTTTTCGGGGTGGGATTGATTTTTCAGTTGATCTTATCGGAAAGTCTTTTTTTTTTTAACTTTGAAATACTTCTTCATTTTGGTAACATCCAAAAGCATTACCCAATAATTGAATACTATGTCATTGCAACGTTCTAAATCGTTTGTGTGAACACATCTCGAGAAGAAGAAAGAAAAGATGTGCTTGATTTTGTCCTTGTTCCGAATAATCATGTACTCTCTTGCCAGCAAGAAATATATCATTTGTGTATTCTTTTGGCTAATACGTGGTTATTTGTCTACATGAACATGTTATCCATCAATTTCTCAAAACGTTGTTTATGTAGACAGTCTTTTTGGTTTATTATCTTCATGCAGTATAGAATCCTATTTGTCTTTGCTCGAGTGACTTGACCTGCCTAAGCTGGCTCCTCAAAAGCTAGCAAAGGTTGTTAAGACAGGTTTTTACTTCAAACGTTATTAAGACAGGTTTTTTTGACCAATTTTTGGTAATCCATCAATTCTATTTGTCTTTGCTCGAGTGACTTAACTTGCCTAAGCTGGCTTCTCAAAAGCTAGCAAAGGTTGTTAAGACAGGTATTTACTTGAGAGAGTTGATTATTTGTGTGAGAGATCTTTCAGCTTTTGTATTACTGTGATTTATTTAATTTTTAATCATAGTCTTCTCATGGTGACACTTCTGTTATTTGTCCATCTTCAAATGGTCCTCATCTTTGGTTTGTAATATGTTTGATTGTATTTGGTCCATATTATCTGCATGTGGACTTAGATAAAGTGAAACCATAATAGATTAAGAAAGCTTTAATGATTACGTTAGATTGTGTTCATGAAAGATCCATCATAAAATAATGCATTCATTGTTTTTCTTTTAAACTTTGATATCATGATGTATAAAAATTGATCATTCAACAGTCTCTTAAGAAAGTTGCATTCTGCATGTTATTGTGGGTCTTTATCAGTTCGGGCCACCTTTGTCTTTTTGAGAAAGTAATATGCGAATTCTAATGAAGGCTTAATTGCATTTTAGTATGTCTCGGGGATTTTTTTTTGTGTTATTAATGAATAGTTGACATCCAGATATCATTTTATCTATTTTAGTGTTCTGTTACCTTTGATTGATTAATGGCATAAGTAGTAGCATGAAGGCTGTTTGGAAGATCAAAATGTTTTTGCATGTTGATGAGAGTTGTTTTAATGGAACTTTTGTTATTTCCATCATGTTCGTTGTTCATTATCATATGTGTGCATCATTTAGTTGAATTAACTCTATTCTCAGATAATCATTATTCTTTTTAGATCTTAGTGATAGAACTTGGAGTTTTTGTCAGCCATTGATTCCTCTGATATTCTGTGAATTGTCGGAGTTAGTCTGGACATCACTTAGTTTCTACATTTAGTGCAATTAGGTCTTGTTATGGAGTGATAGTAATTTAGTTATAGTAATTAATGTTTCTGTTTCTGCCAAATACAACAAGGAGATGTGCTGAATCTTGAAAGTAGAACTACTTGAGGCTTGTTCTGAGGTAAGCATTAAGAAAAAGTTATGTTTCTTATGTAACATTCTAGAATCGTCTTACGATAGCTTTTGCTAATTATCACCCAAATGCTGAAAAATGTCTTTAGTTCCACCAAAGTCTGGTCACAAGTCAAAAAAAGAACAAATTTGTCTTCATTGAAGTAGATAAGTGTTACATACCTTTGATTCATATGAAATTGATTTTTTCAATCATTTTCTGTTACTTAATTAGTTGTAAAAAACTTAAATTTACTCATATACTTTATGGTTGCAGGACAAATTGGATATGCACTCGTGCCAATGATTGCTCGGGGTGTGATGCTTGGCCCAGACCAACCTGTTATCTTGCACATGCTTGACATTCCACCTGCTGCAGAAGCTCTAAATGGAGTTAGGATGGAGCTGGTTGATGCAGCATTTCCTCTTCTCAAGGGTATTATTTTCCTTTCATGTTGGATATTATCCAATCCATATATGTCCTTATTCTTATCTTGTTTTTCTAATTAACCACTCTTACAATAATAAATTAGGTGTCGTGGCCACAACTGATGCTGTGGAGGCTTGCACTGGAGTCAACATAGCTGTTATGGTTGGTGGGTTTCCACGGAAGGAAGGAATGGAGAGAAAGGATGTGATGTCAAAAAATGTTTCCATCTATAAATCTCAAGCTTCAGCCTTAGAGGCGTATGCTGCTCCAAACTGCAAGGTATTATTTTGAGTAATTGCATTTGCAATTTTTTTGTAAGATTCAACAAAAATGCTTTCAGGTTTACTTGAAATGTATGCGTATTTCCTATCAATAGCATACCAGTGCTTGATGTTTTTTTTTTCTGCTTGAATCCTTCATCTCTTGCCTTGTAGGTGCTGGTTGTGGCAAATCCAGCAAACACTAATGCTCTTATACTGAAAGAGTTTGCTCCTTCCATACCTGCAAAAAACATCACTTGTTTGACAAGGCTAGATCACAACAGGGCACTGGGTCAGATTTCTGAGCGACTAAATGTTCAAGTCAGTGATGTGAAGAACGCCATCATCTGGGGAAATCATTCTTCTACTCAGTATCCTGATGTATGTCATGCAACCGTTAAAACACCAAGTGGAGAAAAGCCTGTTCGTCAGCTTGTTTCTGATGATGACTGGTATGATAAAATTTTTCAAATTTACTTTTTTCAGATCTGGATTATAAATCATCTCAAGACTTTTAAAGTTAGACTAGATAATCATCACTGCATCTTATTGGCACAGGCTCAAGGGAGAATTTATTACAACTGTTCAACAACGTGGTGCTGCAATCATTAAAGCACGAAAGCTTTCTAGTGCTTTATCTGCTGCCAGTTCTGCTTGTGATCACATACGTGATTGGGTTCTTGGGACCCCTGAGGTTATTTTCTGTAGTGTTTTTTTTAGAACTTAATGCTATTTGGGTAAAAGTGTATCCTGATTCTTTCCTATCTTTGCAACAGGGAACATGGGTTTCCATGGGTGTCTACTCTGATGGTTCATACAATGTACCGGCTGGTCTGATTTATTCTTTTCCTGTCACATGCAATGGTGGCGAGTGGACAATCGTCCAAGGTGTGTAACTTCTGAGGATGTTTTATATGGCATTTTTATATCAAATGCATGATTGATTGGTTGAATATAGTGATGCCTTTTTGCTCTTAGAGTGAGAGAATGACTGATAAATTGAAATGAGCAATGCAAGTGTCATTCAACTTACACTTCAAGATGAATCATACCAATTAATTATAATGAGCACTGCAAGAACCATTTAACTTAATCTTCTTGACAAGTCATATTCCATGTTTCCTACTTGCCGTGAGATATGCAATATGTAGATGCCAAAATTTACATGGATATTTGTACTTGTTTTTTTCTTTTTATATGGGGTAGAGCTCAACATACTTTTGTGATGCTATTTAAGATAATATAAGTCCACAACATTAACTTGGATTAGTATGCTTTCAGCAAGCATGATAGTACTTGCATTAAAATAATCAGTGACGTACCCTGAATCTGAATCCCTGATCCTGTGGAAGGGCCTATGCCTTTTAATTTCTAGATGTGTCAATGTGTTGCCATTACTACTAGTTGCTCATGTAATATGGTCAATAGAGTTAGGATTTTTTAACATTAAAATGTTTGAATTTTTCTTCATATTATTTTTGGAGTTGATGCAAAATGATCAAGTACTATGTTAAGGTAGCAAAAGTTTGAGGTGTAGAAGTCCGGCCATAACTGTAGTATAAATTCAAAATGGAATTCACACAAAAAGGAGAAGTGAATGGATAAAAAAACTGGGAGGGACTAAGAGTTGGACCGTGGATTGCTTATGCCTCTTCAAAAGTAATCTGGAATAACTCAATTGGAAGAAAGATATACTGGAAGGGATAGAAAAGAATGACTACCAAATACTTTTGCCAATCACTTCGATCCGGCAGTCAGTGAGTTGGCAGGGCTACTTAAGTGGGTTGACGATGGTAGATTGTCCAGTGACTTCCAAGGTAGCTAGAGACAAAAAAAAAAAAAAAGAGGTAGTGCACCTCTCAATGCATAAACTTTTGATATTGCTTGTTGTATACTATTTAAATGAAAACAAGTATGATTTAAATATACTAGGCAAAATAAAAAAAAAAAGATTTTAAAGTTGTGACCTGTAGTTTAGTAGTATAGTATTTAAGTTCATTGCTATTATTCCCTGGATTCAAGTTTCTTTAGGTATGTTATATTCCAGTCATATTTTAATTTCGTAACCAGTTAATTAAGTATATAACATATTTCTCTAGAAAGCTTTTATTTGACATTTTGAAGAATTTGCTGTAAAAGAATATACTATGAAAGAAAAGAAATGATTGGCCATTATGTATCTGGTTCCATCATATCAGGACTTTCTATTGATGAATTCTCAAGGAAGAAATTGGATGCAACGGCTGAGGAGTTGTCTGAGGAGAAGGCTCTTGCATATTCATGCTTGTCTTGAAATTTTCCTCGCATTTACTTATGGGTTGGCTCTGTTGCCGCCCATGAAAAACGCGCCTGGAGGTTTTGAATAAATTTACTTTTGCTTTCGTAACAGTTGGCTGTTTTGACAGAGTTTTTGCTGTAACATTCAGCTTCGAATAACGTAGATGTTGTAGACAATGATCGGCCTGTTGTGTCCCAAGGCAAGAATACATGTTTTATCTTGTGTGTTATCTAATATACTGCTTCCAGCAGGACTTGAGCACTCTGAGGTATGCAACAACGAGATGCTTTGCTTGCATGTTCCACTAAAAGATGCATTAGGTTTTTCTTGACTTAATATTTTTTCTTTATGATTGTAGTTTCTTTTTAATGAAATTCTTATGGTATATAAAAATAATTTAGGGCAACTTTGAGATCTTATATGACCTGTAGTCTTGCATTACTTAGACATTTCATATATTTTTTTTATGGAGTTGTGCATTCATTTTTAATTTGTTCTTTGGTAGTGTAACTTCAAACGCTCGCTTTCTGGATAGGTCATCATAGTTCTAGTGTCATGTATTTATTTTGTTTGTTTCGTTAGATGAAAATTGCTGAAGTTGATAATTGTAAATATTTTTAGAGAGAGAAAATTGAGGCCGTATATTATAGGACACCTTGACAAATTCAACTTGGGAAGTCCAGGTCGGCTGCATCATACCAAATATCTACAATAGATGATGTTTTACATATTTGGTAATGGAGTAGATTTGGATTACAACTTCATATCTGGTAGCATGTAGACTTTTTAATACGTTAGATTCTACATGAGAATAGACGTCCATGTACCAGTTAAGGTCAGTAAGCTCAGTTCCCGAAGAAGATGGGATTTCTGAGATTGATATTGGAAGAGCAGAATATAAGAGCAAGAAAATAAAGACATTAAGGGAAAATTTCAGTGTTGTTGTTGATTATTTTTAAATTGTTCGTTGCTCGGATATGGAAGGCGACTGATGTTACGAGTAGGAATCAGTAAAAATGCTGCTATTTGAGGTTTAGATTTATTGTCTTGTAGACCGTAGCAAGTCAATTTCTCCCGCTGCAGGCAGGCAATTCATAATTCAAGGTGAATTTATTTGTCTGAATATATCTTGAATAAAAAAGGGGCCAAAATTGCATGTATATATATACACCTCAAAAGTGACTTTCTTATTTATTTTGAATTCATACGTATTTGTGAGTCCGAGAGTCTGTGTATATGACCATATGTTATTTTTCCTCCATCGAGTATTTGCAATTCTAAGTGGCATGAATTCTTTCTACATGCAAATCATCTGAATTTGTTGTAAGGGCAAATAAGTTATTTCCAATCCTGTTAAGGATAGATATGGTGGAATGCCACTCTCAGACAAAATAATAATTAGAAATCAATGAATTATTTCCAATCCTGTTGAGGATAGATATGGTGGAACGCCACTCTCAGACAAAATAATAATTAGAAATCAATGAATTGGTCACATTTTGTTGACAACATCTGTAAACTATCTCCCGGGTTTCAGCACATTCGGAATCCACACACACACACACATATATAAATATATATATATATATAGAGAGAGAGAGAGAGAGAGGTAGTGGATTTAGTTTATGCTTATTTAAATGTGGCTGAAATCACACATCCGTGACCAGGTTACAGGATTTCAATGAAAGCCTGGTGGTAATCTTCTGCAAGACTTCGTCTTCGAAGCTTTTTCTTCAGTGAAACCGATAAACTATCACCATAGCTAACGCATGAAGCAGCAAGTGGTAACTAAAAATGTCACGAATAATTTGTTTTTACTTGATCAAATCATGCTTGACATCGTTAGCGTAAGCTGTCATCCACCTTGGAACCGAAGGATCAAGTTTTGCTTTGTCCTCTCTCTGTCTTCCATCTTTTCCTTTGTTAAAGACAACCTCTTACACTACCGTCCACAATTGCAGCTTGATGGTGTGGTACTTCTATCTTGAATGGATCAACTCGAGGCCACAAAAATATTCTATAAAAGAATTCTAAAAGGACCATGTTTGTATTAGATCTACGACAGTTCCTGCAAATCTCCAGATCTCATGAAGACCTGCATCCAAAAATCCATGTCGTCACCGTTGGATGAGGTGAGCAAGTTGAAGTGGTCAGTGACTGCAGGAGGAGGAGGAGGAGGAGGAGGAGGGATTTCTAGGCTCGTGATGTCCATGGACGCTGCGGAGTCGTCCATCGACAGCGTCTCCAGCCAAAACCTCTCATCGATCTCTTGCAAGTCTTCCGCGGGACAACTTTCCTCTTTGACGCCTACAATACTGTCACCGATCTCTGCTGATGCCGTTGATGAATCAGTGGCACAGGACGAGAAGTCGCTGTATGACTGTTCTGGTGACACCGACACAAGCCTTGCAGTATCGTGTCCCGTGTCCAGGGATACCTTCTTCTTCACCATGGAACGATCTGGCGTCTTCCTATGTGATTCCTTGGAAGCCATGTTGGGGCCGGCGAGCTTCTTCAAGTGGGTGTGCCACACGTTCTTGATCTCGTTATCTGTTCTCCCTGGTAGCCTGGCAGCAATGGCGGACCACCTGTCGACAAGAAGAAAACTACCGTATCAGAGACTCGCACGTCCGAATCAGAATTCGTATTTGCTTGGGGATGGAGGTGTCGTACCTGTTCCCAAGCCTCTCATGCAATCTGATGATGGTCTCCTCCTCTTCCTTGGTGAGGTTTCCTCGTTTGATGTCCGGCCGCAGGTAGTTCATCCACCGGAGTCTGCAACTCTTCCCGCACCTCAAAAGCCCTGAAAAGCATCGCCGCGGAGAAGCCGCCATGGTCAGGACTCGATCATTTCCTCAAAAGCAAGCCAAGAATGATAAAATCTCGAGGAGAATCATTTGCTCACCAGCTTGTCTGGGCAGCGCTCGCCAGTTGGCATGGCCGTACCTCCTGATGTAAGCTACTAAGATCTGGTCTTCCTCAGTTGTCCATGGCCCCTTCTTGAGACCCATCTTCTCACAGCAAGGAGATCTCACCATGCTGGGTAGAGTCACTTCTTCTCACTCTTCCTTTCCTGTTTCTCCTCCTCTCCTATCCTCTCTCTCTCTCTCTCTCTCTCTCTCTCTCTCTCTCTCACAAACACACACACACACACACACCCCACTTTCAAAGGCTTCGCAGGAGCATTTATACGTGGAATCAGAATGCCGACTTGAAAAGAGTAATGCCACTTCTGCACCTTCCTGGAAGTAGTCGCACGCAAAGACTTGGTTCAGCTGACAATGTCGTCTCTGTTACTCTTCACTGTTGACATTGGCCAAGGCATTAATAGTCTTTTCATGCTATTATGCTGGTCTAGGAATTCGACCCAATCCCACCCACACTCATTGATGGTGTGTCGGTGAGCTGGATGAGATCAAGGCACTGAGTCGGATAGTGAGGTGCTGTTTTAGTGC
The DNA here is from genome assembly GCA_004837865.1 of Musa balbisiana. Lineage (NCBI taxonomy): Eukaryota > Viridiplantae > Streptophyta > Magnoliopsida > Zingiberales > Musaceae > Musa > Musa balbisiana. The sequence continues at coordinate 34,880,316 of CM017191.1, read as the reverse complement.
ATCTCGTTGAATTTTTCCTTTTAGTTAATGCTTCTTATGAAAGCAATATGATGTATAAACTTTATAAGTCAGCTTTTTTATTATTTTTTATTTTTATTTTCTGTGGAAGCACATAAGCTCATGAAAAATTAGATAGAAATATTTATATAATGGAGCTCTAAAATCTTTTATTTTTTAATATTAAATATATTTCTCAATGTCTTCAATAGAAAATTCAATATGAAATAATTTTACCCTCCAAAGATAATAAAAAAATATATATATATTACAAACTTAATAAAATCACAGAAATTTAATTGAAGTAATCGAAGGGGGTGAGTGGATGAAGAAATGTGAAGAAGCCTTATATTGTTGACTGGTTAGTGATGGATGGACCATGTCTCTTCTCAGAGATGGACAGCAGTGATATCTGACCACCTTTTAGGGATTTTAGGGTGGCGTGTGAACTCATCCAAAATGATTGCAAGAGACTCGTCCGGTTTGATTTCGACGACAATATTGAAAGGTACAAACATGAGCAAAGAATGAAAGGATGAAGACATACAGAGAAAAGGACAAACAAAAAAGAGAGAGAGAGAGAGAGAGAGAAAATGATCAGTCAAAGAAAACTACAATTTATTGTCCAAAAATTTTGAGTAAACATGAGTAAAAACTTCGATGCAAAAAAAGAAGAAATTCTTAGATCAATAATTAAGAAATAAACCCAAAAATAAAACATAAAATTAATTACATGATTTTGTAACCCTAATCTACATATATGAAAAACACCTGATTTTTCATTATATATATATAATAAAGAATAAAAATATATTTAGTTAATCAAAATCAGTCCGAAACTCTTATATATTTTCGAAGAGCTTTTTCTCTCGATTTTTGAGAGAAAAATCTTATTACCATCCAAAGTATTTTTAATATATATTTTTTTATATAAAATATATACTGAAAAAAATAGATTTATAATCCTTCGAATTATTTGAACCCAATCAGAGTCGTAAAAATAATAAATGGTGTGTCATTGTCAGACACTACAAATTAAAGTGTCTTTTAGTGGATAATCCAGCAGTAGACATCCATTCCACTCTCTGACCCCCTCGCGCAGCAGAAACCCAAGGCGATGGCTGTGCAGTCACACGGCGCGGCGCGGTCAACACAAACGTGACGTGATGCGTTGTGCCACGTGCGGGTTAAGCCACCAGAACGACGACGACGACGACGACGACGACATGGATAAGCTATCGTCCGCTTTGAGAGAGAGAGAGAGAGAGAGGCTGCAGACGCGTTCACACCCTCCGTCGACTGACTTTTAGAACGAAGCAAGCGGAGGTGCGTGAAGACTACTGCGTTGGCTCTTCTCGAGAGTGGTGGGAGCACATCTCCCCACGGGATAACCAAGTCAACGTGTCGGATCTTTGTTGTCGGAAACTTACCATGATCTCTCACTCGCCTGCACCATTCTTCACGTTGGTGAATCGAATATATTCATTGTTGTCAATGCAATTTATTTGAATATATGATATGATCTTATACTTATATTTATACTTTAATTCGAGCATAAATCTCTTTGTATATTTTTTTTTCCTCCTTACTTTTTCACCTGAATGAAGCATTCATCACTATGTTGTCAGTAGAATATTTCAGATGATTAATAATAATAATATCTTAAGAAAAAAACATGATTTGATACTTCTTCCTTAGTAGATATATTGAATTAATCCAAACTTCAACAAAAATCTCATATAAATTCTTGAGGAATCTTTCTCTATTTTTTCTCATCCTTTTTAGAATTTATATACGAAGAATCATAAGAGATGTAGCAATAGATAAGATACACAGGGAGGTGAAACATGAACATTAGCATATGTATGCTCACAACTTTGGTAACTTGTGATGAGATGATGATGATGAGAGATATGCGTCATGTTTAACATAGATTATTGGATTATGATTATGATTATATATATATATATATATATATATATATATATATATATATATATATATATATATATATATATATATATATATATATAATTGGGGTAAAAATAAAATAAATTAATCACCTTGATTTAGCTTTATTAGTTGATTGGTCATCCGTGCTCGTGCACTTGACTTTGTGACCATGTATCTTTCAACACTAGAAAAAAAACATTAGATCTTGTCGTGCTAAGAATCTTTTTTCCTTTTATTTCACCTTTATACATATATTTTTATAACACCATAATTTGTTCCTTTAGAATTTAATACAAATATCCCTCCATATGTTTATATCACTTTAGATATTAGCACAGTTGCAAATTTTCAGATTACTCATTTTTAGTTATGAAACTATGATTTCTAGTGACTTATATAAATTTAAGATATATATATACATTATCATCTAAAGAATTATATTTAATTATCAATATTAGAAGCATCCAATTGTCTTGATTAGGTTTTGGATTTGAAAAAGTGTTTTTCTTGTTACCTGTCACATTCCATAATATTTCTAAATATACTTCTCCAAGAAATTTAACATGATAATTAGTGCATAAACTAAAAATCATTTGTTTAATTGAGGTAGAAACAAATATTTATGCACAACCCAATTGGATCCACATTTCAGTCTTTTTAATAATTCTCCAACTGACTTCTATTTGTATCAGCTTAAACTTTCAAAAAATAGTAATATTCTATTTAAAAGTATGTTTTCTACTGACAATATTTTTATTCATTTATTATCTTAATTTAAAAATAAAGATATGGTTGATGATTGAAGGCCCATAAATAGTATATATATATATATATATATATATATATATATATATATATATATATATATATATATATATTAAAATGAGGATTATCAATAGTAAACTTCTTTAAGAATCTGATGATCCAAATGCAACATACAAAATATATGATTGTTTCTGTTAAACAGGAACTTGTTATCTTGAATAGAAGTAAAGAGATAAGGGATTGGATTTTTGTAGGACTGTTAATAACTCCTGCAGAATCGACAAAGATAGATGAGTTGGTAGTGGTATTTCTTTTAATCGTATCATCTCTATAACTAAAAACAGATAAAATCAATCATAAATAGTTCACCTAAATTTCAAGGTAGTAAAGATTAGCAAGGTGACAACAGCTACTGTTCATCCCAAGATTTATTATTTGCTCAAAATAAATAATACACTGTATATGAAACAAAATACCTGATCTACTACACATGTAGATGCTGATTCACACAATGTAAAAAATATGCATTTTGTTTAATATACAATGTAGATATATGTTGGTGCTACATTGTATATGATGGATGATACATGCTGATGCTACACTGTATATATTGTATCTGCCTGCACTAGTCGAATTCATGCTGAAGACTAACCAAGCGACTTTACCAGTGTACTTGTTTGTGGATTATACTGTGCATGATGTTGACGAGCTGCTTGAAGATTACTATCATCATTTGGAGGCATGTCTGAGGTAGGAGGAAGACCGGTGCCGCCATGTCCAGGAAGAGCTTGTTGCGAGGCTCCGTCTTGTTCAGAGAGATGATGATGACCTGCTTGAAGCTTACTATCATTATTTGGAGGCATGTCTGAGGTAGGAGGAGGAGGAGGAGGAGGAGGAGGAAGACCAGAGCCGCCATGACCAGGAACAGCTTGTTGCGAGCCTCCGTCTTGTTCAGAGAGACTAGGGAACTGTGGTTGATCTTCCCATATTCCAAGGGTAGAAGACCGTCCACAAGTTTGAGTCGTCTTTCATAAGCCAATCTTGAAAGTCAAATAGTTCCGACGGCAAGTCTGTATTTGTGGGTTCTGATGAGTTGCCTTGCAACGCCGAGTTCGGCGGGTTCTGCTTTACCTGCGAGTTCGCTGATTCTGATGGGTTGTTTTGCGCCGACGAGTGGACCGATGGTTGGTTGTCGTTCACTGACGTGTTGCTCCGCCGAGTTCATCGGCGGGAATGACGGATAGACTTGCTCCGCCGAGTTCATCGGCATTAACGACGGATAGACTTGCTCCGCCGAGTTCATCGGCATTAACGACGGATAGACTTGCTCCGCCGAGTTCATCGGCATTAACGACGGATAGACTTGCTGCGCTGAGTTCATCGGCGGGAATGACGGATAGACTTGCTCCGCCGAGTTCATCGGCGGGAATGACGGATAGACTTGCTCCGCCGAGTTCATCGGCATTAACGACGGATAGACTTGCTCCGCCGAGTTCATCGGCATTAACGACGGATAGACTTGCTGCGCTGAGTTCATCGGCGGGAATGACGGATAGACTTGCTGCGCTGAGTTCATCGGCATTAACGACGGATAGACTTGCTCCGCCGAGTTCATCGGCGGGAATGACGGATAGACTTGCTGCGCTGAGTTCATCGGCGGGAATGACGGATAGACTTGCTGCGCTGAGTTCATCGGCGGGAATGACGGATAGACTTGCTCCGCCGAGTTCATCGGCGGGAATGACGGATAGACTTGCTCCGCCGAGTTCATCGGCGGGAATGACGGATAGACTTGCTCCGCCGAGTTCATCGGCGGGAATGACGGATAGACTTGCTGCGCTGAGTTCATCGGCATTAACGACGGATAGACTTGCTGCGCTGAGTTCATCGGCGGGAATGACGGATAGACTTGCTCCGCCGAGTTCATCGGCGGGAATGACGGATAGACTTGCTCCGCCGAGTTCATCGGCGGGAATGACGGATAGACTTGCTCCGCCGAGTTCATCGGCATTAACGACGGATAGACTTGCTCCGCCGAGTTCATCGGCGGGAATGACGGATAGACTTGCTCCGCCGAGTTCATCGGCGGGAATGACGGATAGACTTGCTCCGCCGAGTTCATCGGCGGGAATGACGGATAGACTTGCTCCGCCGAGTTCATCGGCGGGAATGACGGATAGACTTGCTCCGCCGAGTTCATCGGCATTAACGACGGATAGACTTGCTCCGCCGAGTTCATCGGCATTAACGACGGATAGACTTGCTGCGCTGAGTTCATCGGCGGGAATGACGGATAGACTTGCTCCGCCGAGTTCATCGGCATTAACGACGGATAGACTTGCTGCGCTGAGTTCATCGGCGGGAATGACGGATAGACTTGCTGCGCTGAGTTCATCGGCGGGAATGACGGATAGACTTGCTGCGCTGAGTTCATCGGCGGGAATGACGGATAGACTTGCTCCGCCGAGTTCATCGGCGGGAATGACGGATAGACTTGCTCCGCCGAGTTCATCGGCGGGAATGACGGATAGACTTGCTCCGCCGAGTTCATCGGCATTAACGACGGATAGACTTGCTCAGCCGAGTTCATCGGCATTAACGACGGATAGACTTGCTCCGCCGAGTTCATCGGCGGGAATGACGGATAGACTTGCTGCGCTGAGTTCATCGGCGGTAGTGATAGGAAGAACTGTTGGGCCGAGATCGTCGCTGCGTAGAATTTCTGTTCTGATCTCATCGTCGGGTGGACTTGCTGTGCAGAATTCATTGCTTCTGCTGAATAGAATTGCACCGATGAGTTGGTCGCTTCCGATGGATAGACTTGCCGTGCGGAGTTGATGGCTTCTGCTGAATAGAATCGCAGCAATGAGTTGGTCGCTTCTGATGGATAGAGTTGCTCTCGTGAGTTGATGGCTTTTGCTGAATAGAATCGCAGCGATGAGTTGGTCTCTTCTGATGCACAGACTTGCAGTCCTGAGTTCATGGTTTGGTCTGAAAAGAATCGCAGTGACGAGTTCGCCGCTTCCGATGGGTACACTTGCTTTCCTGAGTTCATGGCCTCGGCTGAATAGAATTGCAATGATGAGCTCGGCGCTTCTGATGAGAAGTCCGCCGAAAGCATACGAGGAGCCGTTGCAGACTGACGATAGTCTCGCATCCCCAAGGGCAAAGCATACCGCGGTGCGTTGTTTTCAGGGTCGAATTGATTGTTGCAGATGCTTGGGAGATCATCCCACCCACCCTGATGAACTCCAACTTGACAACCGGGCGAAGCCAACATATAACTCCGCTTTTCTTCGTCGGGAACGCTGCCGCCGCCTCCGCCTGTTCTGGAAACCTTCGAAGGCGAAGGGCTGCTGCTTCTGCTGCGTCCACCACGATCCGAATCACTTCTCTTCCTCTTATCCGCTCCTCGCTTCTTTTGAATGGAGCATAAAACCCACGGATCCAACTTCAAAATCACCAAAATATGATTGCACGCATTTAGCATGGATCGATCAAGTCGAAAGCAAATCCTAAAAATTATCAATACCTGCATAGAGCTGTCGGAGTTACGATGCGGCTGCTGAGAGGTGGACTTAGTGGTGTACTCCTGCATGATCCAATCAGTCTTTTGGCCATTGCCAGCCTTCCCAGTGTAGAAGACGAGGGACCTTCGGATTCCAACAAGCTTTCGATTATAGTAGATGCTTTTTTCGGTGCCTGTGGCTTTCCAGTATCCATCGCCGTCGCAGGTGGTACGGTTCGGACGAATTCCATTGGGGTACTTGCGATCTCTGGGCGTGAAGAAGAACCACCTCCCTTCTCCATAATCTTTGTATTTTTCTGGCAATAGAACAATACTCGCTACAGATACGAATAGAACTCCAGAAACACATGGGTGTATACGACGCACGTACCCACAAGGTCTGCAGGATGGTAGTCGTAGAGTTTTACGTCATTGAATGCTTTGTACGGCACGTCGTCGCCGTCGAGTTTGGCCCGGAGATAGTGGCAGATGAGTTCACCGTCGGTGGGCACGAAGTGGTAGCCGGGCGGAAACTGAGCGATGGGGCCTCGTCGCTCCATCCTTTTTTCGCGCGTTCGCCCTCTCTGCGGCGTCGACCGGAGTCACGGCGGCGGAGAGTCGGTTTGGATGTGCGTAGCTAGTACGTATATATAAGGAGACGTATGCCAGAGGGGATCGGATATCCGATTAGATTTCGTATATGGGCGAAGTACGTATATTGAATCCGATTAGATCTCAGAAACCAACGGCTGCGAGTGCGCCACCGCCTTGCAGCTGCATGCAGGACACCCCCCCACGACGCGCCGACCTCTGTGATTAATCTTGGGATTATCAAATAATTAACCTCTTCAATTTTAATTAATGTCATTGCATCTAAAAGTTTAAACTCGTTGATAAGATACGACCTTTATGATATGATAAAACGCGATCTTTTGAACAAACAGTAAACGTATCCATATCGTCATTTGGACAGATAAGCTTTGGAACTAATTAATTAAACGTTAGACGATCATTAATAGCCCCTCCCGTTTCATCTTATCTCCGTCTGTTTCCGCGCATTCATTATTCGTGATTGATCCGATCCGACGGTGCCGGTTCGTCGAGCAACCGAGCGTCTCGATCACCCATTGAAGGTGTGGGTCCGGTCCCACACGAGCCTTTTAGCCGATTCGCAGTTCTTAGGCAATCCGCCGAGAACCGATGGACTCGAGTGGCTGGAGCGGGAGAAGAGAGTGCGTGATTCTTGACTGTGGAGATGGGATCGGAGCGCTACGAGCCAGGCGTTTGGTAGGGACTGCGAGATCGGAAGTGGGCGGCGGTGCCCATAGAGGGATTGAATCTTGATTCAGCCGCTCGAATGCCGGATGCTGTCTCGAGATACGGTGAACACTTACTTTGCCCATGCATGCATGCACGCAATCTGGCCAGTGGAAGAAGATGCATCTGCTCTTGTTCTCATGGTTCGTACTTGTAACCGCCCCCCTGGTTAGCACTCGGGGACTCCGTGCTATTGAATGGACTTCCGTGCTTGTTACTGTGCTGACATTTCTCACCCTTTATCCCCACTCTACTTACTGTCTTTGATATTCTTCCTTGGAATGAGGTAAAGGGAGCTGCAAACTATCCTTATTATCTATTTATATTTTAATCGTAGGATTAATTTGTTTATTACTATTCTAACAATTGATAATCAAGGTAAAATTTTCAAATTAATTGTTTATATAATTTCTAGTTAATTGGGTTTAATAGCATTTTTTTCTTCTTTTTTTACATGTATAGTTAACTTCCTGTAGGAAAATCAAGCTGTACCGAGCAGAATAACAATGTGGCCCTTATCGCATCTGCGGATTAGATCAAATCAAATTCTGATTTCAACTCTTACATGAGTCCGATTCGAATTGGAGGTTTAATTGTAGCATTGACATCTTACATAGAATCTCCAAGGTATCAAAGAGATGCTATCGATCGTCTAGAGAGTCAAAGCAGAAATTTTTCGCTCGGTCTTTGATGTTGAACTATAAAAAAAATAAAAACAAATAATACAGAGGAATAAAAAAAAGAGGCAGAAAAGTAAAGGACACGTTTTAAACCGGTCCAACTTCCTCGTGGATTCTCCGAGCGCGCCGTCCTATTCCTCCAACCACGTGGGGCCACGTGCACCCTCGCCGTCAAATTTACAACGGCTTATCACCGCCACGACGACGATAACTTATTGGAACCCGCAACTCATTTCCGCTAATTGTTGGTGAATTACCGATCGGACGGTGCAAGTTCACTCAAAATCGAATCGGACGGTCCTGATTCACGAACTGAAGGTTCAAAAGTATCTGCACATCAGTATACGCAAAACGACATGACACATCGGAGGATTTTCCTAACAGACCAAACTAATCACGCTACCATTATATATGTCCATTAGTTAAGCCGTTGCTTTGTCTCCTGGGATAGTTTGGTAATTGTGGGTGAGTGTGACTTCGGCTCCAAGTTTAAGTCGTGGAGGGTTCTCTGGCCGTCCGTCGTCCGTCCGATTATAGGGATCCGATGGAATCGACCGTCCACGTGGTCGAATGCCAGGGCATATTCCTTCTCCGATTCCGATTCCGATTCATCGTAGATATAAGTATACCGAGCGACGGTGGACTGAAGAGCGGCAGGAGACGGACGGGAGGTAGAAGGGAAGGCGTGATTCTCTAGTGTGGAGATCGGATTGGAGAGACATGAGCGAGGCATTGGTGAGGAGGGGCTACCAGATCGGCGTGGAGATCGGGCGGGGGCGGTTCGGGGTGGTGAGGCGGTGCCGATCGGAGGCGACCGGGGAGGAGTTCGCCGTAAAGTCGGTCGACAAGCGGCTCCTGGCGGACTCCGTCGATCGCGAGTGCGCGGCGCGGGAGGCGAAGGTCCACCGCCTGGCCGCCTCAGGGAACCCCCACGCAGCGCAGATTCACGACGCGTACGAGGACGACGACTGGGTTCACCTGGTGGTGGAGCTCCTCGAGGACCCGGATCTCGACGACCGGATCGCCGCTCGTGGGGGAGCGCCGTTCCCGGAGCCGGAGGCGGCGGCGGTAGTGCAAGCGCTGGCGGAGGCCGTGGCGGCGTGCCACCTGCGGGGGGTGGCGCATCGGGACGTGAAGCCGGACAACGTTCTCTTCGACGCGCGGGGGCAGCTCAAGCTGGCCGACTTCGGGTCGGCGGAGTGCTTCCTGGGGGCGGATGGGGGACGGGCGCCGATGAGGGGGCTGGTGGGGACGCCGTGGTACGTGGCGCCGGAGGTTGTGATGGGAGGGGAGTACGGGGAGAAGGTGGACGTGTGGAGCGCTGGGGTGGTGATGTACATGATGCTTTCCGGTGGAGCGCCGCCGTTCTACGGGGATACGGCGGCGGAGACCTTCGAGGTGGTGGCCAGGGCCAACCTGAGGTTCCCATCGGGGGTTTTCCGCTCGGTATCGCCGGCAGCCAAGGACCTGCTGCGGCGGATGCTCTGCAGGGACATCTCGAGAAGGTTCTCCGCGGAGCAAGTCCTCAGTAAGCACCAACAGACCCTTCGTCTCAACTTTGATCTCACTCCGCCCATCATCTTGATCGTTTTGTTTTCCGTTAGACGATTTGTTGTTGTTAACCGCAGAAGATGGTGCTTTTCGTTCGATCATTTATGTTTTCTCGTTTTGGATTTGGGGATTTTAAAACTCATTCTTTGCCCTTGATGAATTATTGCGAAGTTTTTGGTTGATTACATTGATGATCTAAACCTTGGCAGGAGAAAAGTTGCCTCCCTTTTCCCTGTTTGTTTCTGCTAATATGTCTTATTTAATTAGAAATAATTATTACAAATCTTCCTCCTCGGCATTAATGCGTATTTAACATGAGAAAGGGCATCCTTGGATCACAAGTGGAGGTTGAGTCCCGTTGAGGGAGCAAGCCGAGATCCATCGCTTGCCACGGAGAGACCCGAAGGCCCGCTGCTTGGTCTATGCGTGTAGCTCGCACCGTACGCCGACATTTCTTCCCTTGATGACTTATTGCGAAGTTTTTGGTTGATTACATTGATGATCTAAACCTTGGCAGGAGAAAAGTTGCCTCCCTTTTCCTGTTTGTTTCTGCTAATATGTCTTATTAATTAGAAATAATTATTACAAATTCTTCCTCCTCGGCATTAATGCGTATTTAACATGAGAAAGGGCATCCTTGGATCACAAGTGGAGGGTTGAGTCCCGTTGAGGGAGCAAGCCGAGATCCATCGCTTGCCACGGAGAGACCCGAAGGCCCGCTGCTTGGTCTATGCGTGTAGCTCGCACCGTACGCCGACCTTGACCTTTAAGCTTGAACCATGTACGGGACAACGAGAGAGATGGGATTCCTACGCCAGAGTAGTACATTGAAGCGTATAAACCTTCGACGGAAGTCCATTTTCCGATAGTACGATCCTTTTCCTTCTCTCCAAGATTTCTCCATTTAATTAGAGATTTCGTTTTGTACGAAGGCCAATGATGAAAACTCCTATTATACTCCACCTTAAATGTGACGGGTATCCGATACTGACTAAAACTCATGTTATAGTTAGAGTAATAAAAAACTAGATAAAAATGTTTCGAAAGAGCTCATTTTTATTGCTATGATAACGTATCATCTCTTTGGGATAGGGATGAGAGGTTTTGCGTGCTACATATATATTATATTTTATATAATTAATTATTTTTATCCTTATCGATTTTTATAGTTGAGATTCTTATATTTATAAAAGTAAAATATTAATCTTATTTTTATCATGTTGATTCTGCTAGTAAAAGAGTTTTTCTTATTACATATTGACTTTATTTTACTGTATTAATTCTGTCTCACTGTACGATATTTCTGTAGTCGATAGTATAAGAAAAAATAAAATAAAATATTTTACTTTCGAAAATATAAGGATCTTAATATAATATTTAAAAATATAAAAATCGAGATGTTAAAAATAACTAATTATAGATATTAATCTATGATTAATACCATGTGACAGAGGAAAAATGCCTTTACATCCTAAGGTTACTAATGATTAACCCATTTTGATCAATTTATAAGAAAATAATTTTACTGATCAAACTTCACTTTTTTACCTCCATAGAAAATAGATTATCTTTCATTAATTAAGTCCCCATCACACTCGCCACAATTGCCTCTCCATCTCCATCACATACTTCCTAGATGGGAAGTCTTATGGGGTGCGAGAATCCTCTTCACTAATTCCCCTATGAAGCAGTACCATCTCAAATTTGTAAGAAAACATCGATTCAAAAATAAATCATCTCGTATCTTCTTCTTCTTCCTTGGCATATCAACAATCACATCCTCCATCGAAAACCCAATCCATCCTCGATAAATTGTCACAACATCTGTGCTGAAACAATGACATCTTTACACTGACTCGTGACGCCGTGCATCAAAGCACCACATACGAGAAAGATCTTTACTGATGGATATGATAATTAGACACTCACTTATATGCCTTGTCGACACGACATGTAGAATGAATGACCCATACGGTCACCATAATCTTGTCAATCGCAATGCTCGACGTTTTAGGTAACACTCAACAATATGACAAAACCACTTCCATGGATCAACTCCCCACTTAATCCTTACGATCACTAAATCATTCTATATGAAGGCTCAGACACGCTTCTGCAACTAGAACTCTATGAACCTTTCAAATCCTAAATCATTGTTGTTCTTCCAAGTTAACTTTAGCAGGATGCTTGTCCAACACAACCTCTATACAAATTCGATAAATTTTTTTTACAGAATACTTTGTCGAACCCATTCACCTCCTAATATCAAACCAAGGTTGGTTCCTCAACATCTCAAACAACTATATTTTGCTTAAACAACCGTCTTCATCAATACTACTGATATAACTTCTCTAATATCCCAGTCGATACCATTAAAAAGCCAGAAAATAAATAACAATCACTACCGAATTATATTATGATCTGGTATCAATCTTTAGACAGATGGACAGAATACCAATCAACAAATATCAATTTAACCGATATAATCGTACTCTTGCACCCAATCAGTACCATGCCATACCGATAACAAGAATGCATATATTCTACTGTTGGATCCAATGTATAAAATATGGGATGCATGGGCACAATTTAATCAGTGCAACTTTTAACAACAAATAACAAACAACAATAGAGAAATCCCTTGCTACTGCAACTAATTAACATGCAAGTAATTTTGGTTGACGAAATATCTGATCGTGTTTCAAGGCCTCACAACACTTGTTGCTATTACTGGCATACATGATAAGAAGGTAGAAACCTGATGTGTAAGTGAATGAATGATGAAATCATCAGAAATTAGCCAAGGCCATTGACTGTAGACACACTAGGACAACCCAACATGGACAGCAGCTTAGGACCCTCATTTTAATCCTTATAAATTGGTCCTTAAAATTTCAGTGGGTTACCAAAAGCTATTACAGTCTCCTGATAATTCACAATTGCAGTTATGTTAAACCGGCTAATACAAGGATTGTAAAAAAATAAAAGAAAGAAAGAAAGAAATCCAGAAACACATCTTGAGATACAGTGACTACATTATGGTATTATTGCACAGACAGATATTTGAATTAAATCTGACAAGTATTCAAGCATTCGACATGAATAAAAGACACACAGAGTTTTGAGGAGAAAAGAAAAAGAGTTCTGAGAAATCAAGCAAGTTAGTTTTCTTTTGATGTTATATTTAAATGAAATGAGAGAATAAATTCATGAGAAACTCTGGAATCATACACAGACCCACTTCTAATCTTATCATATCAGTTAAGAACTTAATGTTGGATTCGACAGTTAGATAAGGCACAACATTATTCTTGATATACGTACCATAAAACCATTGTTATTTATATACTAAGATACACCGGTAAAACCATCCACCCGAGATCAGTATGGATTTGGTAACCAAAATTTTCAACTATGGATATAAAAACACATGGATGCGTCCAACTTGTTATAAAATTTTTATGGCCATTCAGCTACAACATATAACAAAGAAATGATGAAAGAACAAGTTGTAGGTCATTGTCACACTCTGTGAACAGTTAACCAACATAAAATTGGAGATAGTCCAACAAATATCCATCTGAACAATCTAAATGTTTCAACTTCTTCAAGCAGGTGAAAAACTAGCAAGCTATATCTACAATCTAAATTTCATGATTGAAGCATAAAAAGGTCCAAATTGTTCTACTAAATAAAAAAAGGGCAACAAATAATGCAAAATCATTGAATGGTACAAGAAAAACATGCTGCTGCTCCAATAAATTGTTCCATCAAGAAAACCTTGTAAACAAGGTTTTACAATTTTATTGTCTATCGAACTAGCCAGCTCCTATTAAATTAATTTTTTTATTGCTATTAAGTCCATAATCCATTCTTCCAACCATATACTCTCTCATTTCCTAGTCCTCTTTCAGCTGGCAGCATTATTTATGTTTATCAATAAATTAAATTTCCTGTTTCTAAGGTCATGATCGTAACATCTGAAGACCATATGACCATTATTCTTCTTATTCGTCATTTTAGTGATAAAATCGAGCAGTTTCTCTTGTTTGTTAAGAAAGGGTTATTAGAGTTTCATATTTCAATTAGAATTCATTTACGAAGGCTGATTCTTTTCAAACATAAACAATTGGACGTTTAACATAAAGACACAAGAAATTAATAAAATCAAAAGTGCTGTAAAACCATATGTATTTGTGAGAGTTCCTTAAAGGGGACAGTCAATGTCTCAAGATTTTATCCTTTACTGTGTTATACAAGCAAACTGACTAGGCAGCAGGAAGAAAATTTAAGTTAATCAATCAAAACTCTCATAATATTCAGCTGGTTAATCTAAGTCAATGGTTCACCCTGTATACAAAACTTTGTTTGCATTATTTGTTTTATGAGTTTCTAATAAATATCTGTTCTAACCTTAAAATGAAGCACCATAATAGGGCACATTACATTTGATATCCTTGATGATGCCTAATTAGTACAAGAAAAAAAAACAATATTATATTGAACCAAGGATAGTCAAAACCCCAAATATGGTAACTTCTATAAGGGAAACTCAAAAGGCTAATTTGTTTGAGTTGTTTTATAGTAATATAAACAATCAGTGTGGTTGAATCTGAAGCAGTTACTTTCAAAATAACCTGAAGAAAATCAACGATTAGTGGGAGAATCAGAGTTAAAATGAAGATTTTCTCACTTCTTTCTCATTTTCAGAAGTAAATCATGATCAACCAAAACCCAAAATCTTTATTCCTTTGCAAACTTAAACCATTCAAAGTCTTATGAATAAAAGATGTTTACCTTCCACACAATATGCTATCCAAAACTAAAAAAGAAAGAAGTAACAATTATGATACCTGAACAGTTCAAGGACAATTTCTTCATAAAAATCATCGCTGTTTTCACTCACAATCTCAAAATTGGATCTCTCAAACAGGTGTTGTGACTATGGCTTCAAGGAGTACTCATATTTGTCATATGCATACCCTAGCACATTTTGAGATAATTCCATATTACAATTTGGTTTACGAACTTTAGGATATCTACCTAGAGCAATAGTTATACGTATGGCCTTAAAAGCATGTCTACAAGCTCATACAAGGCTCATCCAAGGTTGAAGGTGATGAAACTATCACTGTGGCAAATAGAAGAAGAAGAGTTAATTAGTCACTAGTCCTATAAGCAAAATTTCCAGCACTTGCTGAATTTGTCAAATTAGCAAGAAGCATCTGCACAATAAACATCACCAGTCCTAGCAATCATCAATTTGTACACAGTCCTTATTCATCCTATTGTTCCTTCAAACTATTCAACTTATTTTTCTAGCATTCAAAATGAAATACCAAACTTGATTCTCAGGTGATGTAACCTGTGGATATAAAAGAATACGAGGTGTAGAATTGAAAAAGGTAGAATATATACTTCTTAAAAACACTAGTATTCAAAATGAAATACTAAACTTGATTCTCAGGTGATGTAACCTGTGGATATAAAAGAATACGAGGTGTAGAATGAAAAAAGGTGGAACATATACTTCTTAAAAACACTAGCAATAAGGAAAGACAAGATTCTCCATATATTGTCACTCACTTTAAACCTTTGTTATAGACCTCAGCACAATCCCGAGACTTATTCCATTCTGAAACTAAGCAAAATATCCAATTTAAATGACAAAAAAGGATCCCAGGAATTTATCGAATAATTTTTGTTTAATGGAAAGATCAAAATAAGCTCGATATTAAATTGAAGCTAAGAAAGTTTTTTTAAAACAGATTAAACCAAGAAATACCAATAAAGTTTCTTATAAAAAAATGATGAATATAAAATTATTTTAGTTAAATTTGTCAACATATACAGTTTGAAATTTGGGCTTAACAACTGGGTACTTCATTGTTTATGACTCTAAGAACATTGTCTCAAAACAAACCTTTGTTTAGCCATAGGCTCAATATCTCAAACCTCATTCATACTTAACTACCACATCCACAAGCTTGACCTAGAGGATAGGAGGTGGTGTTTTTGGTGATTAATGGATTGTTTGTACTTTGCTGGCTCTAAGAGTTGGTATAGAGGACAGATATGGTAAGGATTCAAATTTAAGAACCTATCTGCACTCTACTTTGTTGGCA
The DNA here is from genome assembly GCA_004837865.1 of Musa balbisiana. Classification (NCBI taxonomy): domain Eukaryota; kingdom Viridiplantae; phylum Streptophyta; class Magnoliopsida; order Zingiberales; family Musaceae; genus Musa; species Musa balbisiana. The sequence goes on along the minus strand of CM017191.1, from coordinate 34,864,420 downwards.
TTTCCTTCTCTGTAGAAGATGCCCACTTAATTTGAAACTTTTGTATCACATATACAAACTCTTACTGAAAAAGAGATGATCAAGCACTTCTGTTACCAATTGCCCGTCATCCTCTTATCCTTCTTAATGGGCTTCCATAAATTTCAATAAAATCATCAAAATTCACAGTTTTCATCAAGCAACATTTTATGCCAACATATCATCAAAATAACACTATAACATAGTCGAAAAATATTTGTGTCAACTTTCAAAGTGTAAACTCCTAAAATTTAAGCATTAGATATCAGAACCAGCTAGCATAACAAAGATCATGCAAAACATACATCCAGTAAACTATATTGGTGTGAGTTATCAATTACTTGATTAAGCAGCAGTAGACAGGAGATCTACAAATTGATACCTACAACCTATACAACAAATCTCTTCATCGAAAACTGTACATGTGAATCCAAAACCCCTTAACCAATGGAAAGTATAAATGAGGACTACTAAAAGTTCTATCACAACAAAGAAAGTAAAAGGATGCAACCTCACCGAATTCATGAATATGCAGCTACCAGCAGAATGATCCTCACAACCAGAACGAACAGTACATCTCAACTGAGCTCGTCGATGCAATGCTGCAAATCTCTTGGCCCAAACCTCCGCCGCGTCATTTCTCCATCCTTGCCCCTTGCTGCAAAGTAGAAAATCAACCAAACTGCCATGAAGTATACCTCCGCCACCGCATGGAACAGACCGGCAAACAATCTCCCACCAATCATCATGGCTGCCCACGTCCCCAGGTTCCCACAGATCATCATCTCCAAGAACTTGATCCAGATTGCCTGTGCCGGCATCAGAGTTATGAGATAAAACCCCTCTTTCACCTCATCCAGGCCACCCCGCCTCAAATTGTTGTCCATTATCACCACCCAGGGCATGAGGGCAACCACCACCGACCCTACAGTGTCGACGAGAGCCCACACGAAGAAAAACCCCGAGAGCGCCTCGTCTTGCAGCCCAGACCATGGATTGAATGGTGACAATGTAAAAGGCATAAGCTTGACCTTGACGAAGAGCTTGAACAGCTCGGCCTGATCCTCGACATTGGCGAAGAACCAGAAGCTGAGGAACTGGATCAGCATGTCCCTCGCCGCCCACCGCAAGAACACGAACCCCGTGAGCCGTCGGATCCCCGCCCGAGTGCCAGAAAAGATGGTCTCGACGACGGTGGCGGGCCTCTGGACGTGGAAGGCGGCAATCGAGAAGAAGACAATGCCGAGGGCAGAGGTATACGCGATGACAAACCCCAGGATTGCGAGCGAATGGGTGGAGGAGAGGAGGACGAGTACGTAGAGCATCGCAGTGGCATCTCGACGGTCGATATCAAGACCCCGGCCCGAATCCTGCGGACTGACGGCCCGATCTCGACCGCCGCCACCGCTGCGGTCGTCGGCGTCGGGGAACGAGAAAAGGAAAGGGGAAACGGAGGAAGGGAACAAGGGTACACTACTCTTGAAGGACTTGGGGGGTCGCGGGAGCAACCCTACGGCGGGATCGAGGAAAAGGAGGCCGGAGGCGTTGAGGGAGACGCGAAGGGATGCGGGGGGGTCGGACTCGGAGAAGAAGTCACCGGCGCGGGTGAGGCGGAGGAAGGGAGCGGAGCGCGGGCGGGCGGGAGGAGCGGGGGCGGCCGAGGGAGAGGGAGAGGCGGCGGAGGAGGGAGAGGAGGGCGGGGTCGCGATCGACGAGGGCGGAGAGACGGAGGGTCGCGACGAGGAGGGTGGAGTGGAAGGCGAAAGAGGAGGAGGGAGAGGGCGGGGTCGCGATCGACGAGGGCGGAGAGACGGAGGGTCGCGACGAGGAGGGTGGAGTGGAAGGCGAAGAGGAGGAGGGAGAGGAGGGCGGGGTCGCGATCGACGAGGGCGGAGAGACGGAGGGTCGCGACGAGGAGGGTGGAGTGGAAGGCGAAGAGGAGGAGGGAGAGGAGGGCGGGGTCGCGATCGACGAGGGCGGAGAGACGGAGGGTCGCGACGAGGAGGGTGGAGTGGAAGGCGAAGAGGAGGAGGGAGGCGAGGAGGAGGCAGGGTAGGACGCCAGAGGAGAGGAGGGCGGGGTCGCGATCGACGAGGGCGGAGAGACGGAGGGTCGCGACGAGGAGGGTGGAGTGGAAGGCGAAGAGGAGGAGGGAGAGGAGGGCGGGGTCGCGATCGACGAGGGCGGAGAGACGGAGGGTCGCGACGAGGAGGGTGGAGTGGAAGGCGAAGAGGAGGAGGGAGAGGAGGGCGGGGTCGCGATCGACGAGGGCGGAGAGACGGAGGGTCGCGACGAGGAGGGTGGAGTGGAAGGCGAAGAGGAGGAGGGAGAGGAGGGCGGGGTCGCGATCGACGAGGGCGGAGAGACGGAGGGTCGCGACGAGGAGGGTGGAGTGGAAGGCGAAGAGGAGGAGGGAGAGGAGGGCGGGGTCGCGATCGACGAGGGCGGAGAGACGGAGGGTCGCGACGAGGAGGGTGGAGTGGAAGGCGAAGAGGAGGAGGGAGGCGAGGAGGAGGCAGGGTAGGACGCCAGAGGAGAGGAGGGCGGGGTCGCGATCGACGAGGGCGGAGAGACGGAGGGTCGCGACGAGGAGGGTGGAGTGGAAGGCGAAGAGGAGGAGGGAGGCGAGGAGGAGGCAGGGTAGGACGCCAGAGGAGAGGAGGGAGGAAAGCGAGTGACGGAGGACGTGACCGGCGGTGCGGTGGTGGTGGTGGAGGAGGAGGTGACGTCGGTCGAGTCGCGGAGAGTCGGAGTCCGCCATTGGCGCTGCGGAACGCTTCGTGTCGCAATCGAGCGAAGCGATAAGCTCCGAGGGTTTCGTTCGGAACTGATCAAACAAGATTAAGTCAATAAAAAAAAGATACGTTTAATTAATACATTTATTTAATTATATTTGATTAAAAACTAAACATAAATTTTATCATTTTTATTTTTTCTTTAGTGGAAAAAAAACACTGTGAATTTTTGGGGGGATAAAAAAAAAACTGTCTTACTGTTAAAAATAGAAGTATACACGTAATTATTTTTTCAAGTTGCTTGCATAAGTTGATGAATAATAGATTAAGCTTTTATAGTAATTTTTTAATAAATTTCTTAAATACAATCGTTAAGTCTTTATTGAGATATTCGATTAATTGGTATATTGTTATACGAGCATCATATATATTATTTTAATATAATAAAATTTTAATTTAAAAAAATAAAAATACTAATTTTTTCTTTTAGAAAATAACCTCATAATTAACGTTAGAAAAACTATATTATGCAATGACTTCCTTCGAGTAATGTAAGTTTAATAGCACTAAGAATAACCAAAGATATAAGTATGTTAGATACACGTGGCGTTCTAGAAAGTTATATTGAATATATTATTAGTGTCATTGTTAGGATGAAAATTTGAATAAAACTGAAAATGCTGCAGTCAATTTTAACGGGTGATGGTCATCCTTTTAATATAATTATGTTAAAAAAATAACTATTGATTCTACTAGACTATGTCTAGGTGTTTGTTTCAAATCATTTGTACGTCAACACATGACGCTAGATATAAAAGCCACCCTCAGTATCAATGTCGGGGTCGGATAATACACACACTCACACTCCAACTCTCTCGTCTCCTACTATTTCTAACATAAGTATCGAAGGGATCTAAGTCATGAATCCCCTTTCTGATTACGGACAACTAAATGATTGATCTTCAACCTTTACTTGGGAGAACGAGGCCTACACCCCCTCAATCAAATATCGGGTTAACACACTCCAATTCAGAGATCGTATTGGTGATTTTAATTACTCGGAACGAGTCAAGTTGTGCTGACACATCGACCATGACGCTTTTGTTTATAGCTGAAATAACTGGACGAAGAAACATCAAACATCAAATCCCGAAGGAACATATTCGTTACAATAACCTGGACAGAAATGATGGATCAGCTTCTATTCCTTCCAGCCATGGTAGAGTTTCTCAGCGATAGCGCGGTTCGAAATCCGAAAGGCCTGTGTTTGGGTGAAAAGAACCGACGATGGCATCCATAGTTTGTGCAACTTTCGAGCAATCGATCGAGGTTCACACAAAAGAGAAACAGTTTCTAGTGGTAGAGCTAAGAATCCTTCCACACGATGATGGAAATCTTAAAATAAGAAGTGTAGTAGCTGTTGTTCTATGAAAAATAGAGGTCGGAATGTGTTCGGCATCTCAAGCAAAACGAGCAAGTTGTCACACTGACGTCGACCGATCCGGCAAAACGGAGCTGTTGCACTTGCAGATGATTCTATTGCTTCAGCAAAGATATTTCCATCCAAACCATAAAACAGAGCCCCACTCATGAATTAAAGTATTCAAGAACAGTAGATGAATCAGTAAAAGTTGCTTCTCTTTCCTTATGTTGATCAACAGGTTCCCGTTCGCATTACTAGCAGGAAGATCCTTGCTGACGCAACTTCTTCTGACGATGCTTTATTTTCCTTTTTCGTGGAATACGCTAAAGGAAAGCGCCGTCGATGGTGATAGATAAATGCTGAGGCAAATCAGGAGAAGAAACATCATTTTCTGCGGGAGGCTCACTGTCACATATAGTTGAATTAGATTGAGAGACAAGTTTCTGGAACTCAAGTGGGCACAGAAATAGGACCAATGTCACTGACAATGATAGTAGACAATGCCTTTGACACAATTGGCACAGAAATAACCAGCATAAGAAAACCGACACACAACTAGTGAGGTACTCAAGTCTAACAATAAATTTTTTAGAACCATCAAGAGAAAAATATAGGACATCAAAAAGGTTTTCGGTAACCTCAATGCCTACTTGTGCAAATTCGATGTGCTCCAATGTTACTAGCAACAGTGTCAGGATCCACAGGAGGGGGCGCGATGCCTTCGCCACGAGAAGCAGGGACCCATGCGGGCGGAACGAGGTCCGGCGGTTCAGGATCCACAGCCGGAGAAGCGGCATCGGAGATGACAGAGAGATTTCGACAATCTCTCTGCTCAAAGAAATCTTATCTTTCATCATGTATAAATACTAATTATAATGTGCTTTTCTTCATTATCCCATTTCTTCATGGTATCAGAGCCTTTGTCTTGAGCTTTTTTTTTTTTTTTTTCCTGAGCTGACGTCGATCCTCTTCCTCCTCCACCGTTGCAACCTCCAAACATCTTTGGTCGGATCAATGTTCTCGACGAATTTCCACGACTCCGGCCGCTGCATCCTTATTCAAAACCACAGCCGGTGCATCCTTCTTCAAAGAGAACGTTGGCAGCAGCAGTGCGTACACCTACGCCGTTGCCTGTGTACCGCTGTGTCGCTGCTCCTCCTCATCTGGCTAGAAAGAGCAGGGCAGCGCCGCTGTGCTGCTGCTTCTCCCCTTCCAGCCTCGCTAGAGGCCGACGGGACTCCTCCACCACGCAGCAGCCTCCTCTACTGCATAATCACAAGGAAGCTGCAACTGTGTTCTCAGCTCTATATCAAGTACCAGGTTCATCTCCTTCTCCGATCTCTTTCCTATCTCGCCGGCTTCGATCTCCCTTTTTCAGGTCGCCCCGCGAAGCTCGCTGCGCACCCTCGCGGGGAACCGCCGTAGTCTTCTTTCCCACCCGCGGTGCTCTCCACAGCTTCCACTGCAGAAGTAGTCATCTGCAGCAGCAGCAATCAAGCTCTCACATGACAAACATTGAGATATGGTAGAAGTTGATTTATAGTTATCTATCTAGATAGTTATCATGATTTAGTGGTTACAGGATTATTTCAATAACTACCTCAATCTGGTAGTTATAAGGTGGTTTCAATAACTACCTCAATCTAGTAGTTATAGGGTAGTTGTCACTAGGTCCGTCCTATAAATAGGACCATAGTTCATGAAGCAAGGATATATAGAGAGTGTGTACATTTGGAAATATCTTATAAGTATTCTTGTGAATCCTCCTGTTTTTAATACTACATCGTTTTTCTTGAATCAAAAGGATTCTTTTACTTGTATCGTAGTATTTTGTTTTTTCCTTGCTCCTCAATCCCCAACATTTGTGGTATTAGAGTCTAGTTTCAATCTCAACTGGGCATTATGGTTTTTAATGGCAATTCTATGTCTCAACCTCTTATTCTCATCTTCTCGGGCAAATGCTATGAATTTTGGAGTATCAAGATGAAGACTCTATTCAAGTCTCAAGATCTTTGGGATTTAATAGAGAATGAATATGCAGATCCAGATGACGAAATCAGGCTAAGAGAGAACAAAAAGAAGGACTCAAAAGCATTATTCTTCATTCAACAAGCTGTACATGAGACGATCTTCTCAAGAATTGCAGCAGCGACAACCTCAAAGCAAGCCTGGTTGATACTTCAAAATGAATTTCAAAGCTCATCAAGGGTGATTACGGTAAAACTTCAAACCCTCCGTCGTGAGTTTGAAATTTTGTTCATGAAAAGCAATGAATCGGTACAAGATTTTCTTTCTCGAGTGACTGAAATTGTTAGTCAAATGAAATCTTATGGTGAACATCTCTTGATCATATAATTGTTGCAAAAGTTTTGAGAAGTTTAACTCAGAAATTTGATCATGTTGTTGCCGCAATTGAGGAATCAAAAGATTTATCTACATATTCATTTGATGAACTAATGGGTTCGTTGCAAGCACATGAAGTAAGGTTAAACAGGTCACTTGAAAAAAGTGAAGAAAAAATATTTCAGGTTAAGGGGGAGTCTTCTACTTCAAAAGAAGACAAAAAATCAACAAGAAGAGGGGCAGAGGAGGATTTCGTGGTAGAGGAAATGGAAAAGGAAGAGGAAAAGGAAAAGGACACTTTGATGGGCATGATGAACAAAGGCAGTCAAATTATGATAAAAAAAATTACAAGAGTGGAATTCAATGTCACTACTGTAAAAAATTTGGTCACATGAAGGCAGATTGCAGACTACTGGAAAAGAGAAAAGCAAGCAAGTTATGTGGAGCAAAATGAAGAAAATAGTAAGTTATTTATGACTCATTCACAAATTCATGATATCTCAAATGATATTTGGTTTCTGGATAGTGGATATTCTAATCATATGTCAGACATAAAATCAATATTTAGAAATATTGATGAAACTCACAAGTTGAAAGTTAGACTTGGAGATAACAAGCAAATCCAAGTGGAAGGGAAAGGAACAATTGAGGTGAAGACACATCAAGGGAAGGTAAAATACATTGATAATGTTTTCTATGTTCCTACTTTATCACATAACTTGTTGAGTGTTAGACAATTGATAGATGATGGATATTCAGTAATATTTGATGATGGTTCATGCACTATTAGAGATAAAAAATCTGCTTTGATTATAGTAAATGTTTGCATGACACAAAACAAGATGTTTCCACTTGATGTGTCAAATATTGAAAGACATGCACTTATCACAACTCAAAAGAATGAGTCTAGTTTATAGCATTTAAGATATTGACATCTTAACATTAAGGGTTTAAGGTTGTTAAGTCAAAAAGGAATGGTTTTCGGATTGCCCAAGATTAATACACTTGATGTATGTGAAGGATGCATTTATGACAAACAAAGTAAAAAACCATTTCCTATTGAAAAAGCATGGAGAGCATCTAATTGTCTTTGAATTAATTCATGTTGACTTATGTGGACCTATGAATACAAAATCATTTGATGGAAGTCAATATTTTCTATTGTTTACGGATGATTATAGTCGCATGAGTTGGGTATATTTTTTGAAATTGAAATATGAAACATTTGATAAATTTCGAAAATTCAAGGCACTTGTAGAAAGGCAAAGTGGTAAATATATAAAGACACTTCGGATAGATAGAGGTGATGAATTTTTATCTAATAAGTTTAATTCTTTTTGTGAAGAAAATGGTATTCACAATATATGCAATCACCATATCTATCTGTCCGAAGAGACATCCCCGCAGCAACTTCTATGTTGCAACAGCTTCCACTGTAGAAGTAGTCATCTGCAGTAGAAGCGATATCGATTCTCCCATCTCAATATATGCATCAGCCTTCTGCTATGCATTGCGGGGGCATAATAATAGAGAGATTTTCTTAACTACAAATAGACTTCGTATGATACTAATTGTAACGGTGCTTTTCTTCATTATCTCATTGTAACGTGCTTTTCTTCATTTATCTCATTTCTTCAACCAGCACAAGCCACTGACGGGAAGGAGCCGACGGTGAGCGAAGATCCGAAGCTTGCCGGAGAAGGAAGCAATCTCTCGAGAGCCAGAACAATCGGGGAAGTCGGTGGCAGTGGGTTCCCCGATGCTCCTCCCACGGGAGAAGACAACCCCGCTGGAAAGGAGACTCTGCCGGAAGGGGATACCGGTCGGCGCCGAAGCCGACACGACAGGAGCGGAGGAGACCGTGACCACCTGCGATCCGGAAGGAGATGCCAGCGGAAAGGATCCGAAGGCCAGAGACGCCGCCGGATCAGAACCGACAGCATGCGATCGGCGGCCACCGACGGAGCAGGACGGACGCCGGCCAACACAGGCGAGGGGGCGTCCAACGGAGACGTGATCCGAGGCAGACCAATCGCGGGAGACTAGAAAGGGAGAGAGTGTCCACCGGCCCAGATCGCCTCGGCAGCGAGTGGGACAGCTTCATGGCGAGGGAGACCATGCCCCGTGGGGCCCGCAGGGGAGGGAAGAGGCAGCGACACAGCGTCAAGGGAGGCCCGTGAGGATGGCGCTGCCGCCGGCGAGGGATAACCGGCGGCCACAGAAACTGGAAAGGGAAACCCTTGTCGAGTCTCTGTCTCTGTCTCTGTCTCTCTCTCTCCCCATAGCAAAAATTATATTACTCCAATAAGACTAAGCTATGTAACTTTGCAGGATTGTACATATGTTTTATGACATTAAGCGCAACTGGAAAGGAACCACGTCGGTCCTGTCGTACTTGGAGCGTTGGTTCAGTCAGCCCGAACTAACAACAGCCGTCCTTTTGTAGTACAACTTACTAATACGTGGTTGACGCGGAGATTCTGCAGTGGCCAACCAGTTTTCAGTGGAACGATCGCTTCTTTACATCAAGTTCTTCGGCGAAGCCGCCATCGTAGGAGCAGATGGTGGAAGACCCAAGCCAAAGGGAAACAAGCGAACGCGTAGGAGATCCACCAGCATCGCCCCCCCAGCGCCGTGGAAACAAAAGAAGCGAACGCCGAAATGGCCGAGAAGTACGTGACGAAGTGGAGGAAATCAGGGAGGAACGACGGCGGTCCACGCAAACCTCGTAGAGCGACGCTACCGATGCCGGCGCAGAGCGTCACGAGGATAGAGATGCCGAACACAGCCACAGTCCATGGCGGTGGTGATATTGCCGAGTACTCACTCATGAGCTGCATTTTTGATGAAGAAGGGGCCAAGGAGGGCGAGCCCGCACTGAAGGGCGAACTCCAGGAGTTAATTTATGACCCATCTCCTACTACGGCCGCGTCGAAGTTGGCAGGAGCAGGCCGTGGTGATGGTGGTAGTGGTGGTGGTGATGACAGTCGACGACGAAGCCATAGTATAGAGGTGGTGGACGTAATAGCACTCGGATTGGAGGTGGGAACGATGAGAGAGTTGTTCGCATAAGACGTGTGAGGACTCTCGGATGGTGCTGCTCATTGTTTCTTCACGAGAAACTCTGGCTTTCTGCATCCTGTACTCTCTTAGCGCCTGATAGGGAACAACAGGAAGTGGGCAAAGACTAAAGCAGGAAAACTCTGCCTTTATGTTCGATGTATGTGAGTAAAGTAAAACTAAGTTTGACTTACAAGGATCTGAGTATCCTCCTTTTAAGTATCTAAAACCCTCCTCCATTATTTCGGATCCAATTACCTATCTCTCAATTCGATCCTGGTTTGTCACCTTTATAATGTGCCTATGCAAATTGTTAGCTTAACCATTACCTGGTTTGTCACCTTTATAATGTGCCAATGCAACTTGTTAGCTTAACCATTACCTGGTTTGTCAGCTTAACCATTACCTGGCTTGTCACCTTCATAATGTGCCTATGCAACTTGTTAGCTTAACCATTACCTGGTTTGTCAGCTTAACCATTACCTGGTTTGTCAGCTTTATAATGTGCCTATGCAACTTGTTAGGTTAACCATTACCTGATTTGTCAGCTTAACCATTACCTGGCTTGTCACCTTTATAATGTGCCTATGCAACTTGTTACTACAGGAACCTCTTGCAATCTGAACTCTGCTTCTCGTTCCAATTATTTGACACTCATCCTAATAATTATTAATATATTGTTATATTGTGACACCGGCCATCTTCTCTGGTGAGTCAGCAACAACCCTTACGTGCTTACACGCATTCGTTCCCTGCTTTAAAGCGATGGAAAAACCAGCGGAAGAAAAGATTGTCCGGTGGGGTGTGCTCACCTTCATTTTTGTCCCCAAGCATGCTCCTCCCATAAGCCAAGGGAGTGAGACGGAAGGCGAAGAAAGGTGGCGAAGAGATTTGTGTTTTAACGATATTTAATGTGAAAAAGGAACCAAGAGGGGAGAGGGACTTGCAGCAGGTTGTGCACCATGTCAAGCTTTGAACGCATACATCGAAGAGGGGTTTGGCCCTCTCGGATGGAAGGATTACAAAAAGTTGCCCTTTGGGTCCTCACAGATACACAGTACAATCTGAAATTAACAAACAATATCAAGCGACTGTCTACAGTTCCATAGTGTCTATCTGTCTCGATGTCGAACGAGACCTCATGCTACAGGTCTCTCTGTTTCTCGGTTTTCTTTATCGCTAGGTAACCAAATCAACTGGCTCACAAGTTAGATGGAGGAATCGAGGAGCGTGTACGTTCGGCAGCCTATCTTTCTTCATCCGTGAGTATCAAGTGTTTGGTAGCTCGCAGTACTCGTAATCTTGGATTCGACAAAATATAAATAATAATAATAATAATAATATATTTTTTTCTTTCTTTCTCTTCAGATGTGGAAGCATCCGTTACTTTTTCGGAAGAGATCGGGACAAACATCTCCTACGAAGTATCTATTTGACCGTGTGGAAGTATACAAAGTGTTGACTGTTCGGTAGCAGATAAGATAACTACGTGATCAAATTGGATCGATCCATGTCGGACTTGACCAACACCGTTGAGGCTCGAACGGTCGGCCTAACGAACGATGCCTGACTCAACAATCCGGAGAGGAAGGAGGGGCAAATGATCGATCAGTTGGCCCCTTCCAACAATCATATATAGTGGTTATTTTCAAAGGTATTTAAGTTAGTTATTTTATAAATATATAAATAGAAATATATATAATATAAAAAAATAAAATATTTTTTTTAAATAAATATAATTGCTTTTAGAGTTATTAATGAATGAAATACTATCGATAACTTTTATAGAATAATAAAAACTATTTTAGAAGAATATTATTTGATTATTAATTATTTTAAATTGGTTTTGACAAGCAATGACTAATACTGCTTCTATTTCAGATTTCAAGTGTGCTAATTGACTTTTGGTGGTGTTTTTTTTTTTTTTTTTCATCTTCTTAGGTGTGCTTGTCATGTTTTAAATTTACATGTTCAAGAAGATTTCTGATCTCTTGAATTTTTTTTTCCAATTAAGCAAATAATTTCATTCTTGTAGGGACATCCATAAGTAATGAAAGAGTAAGTTAGATTTTACAAATTAAATAGTAAAAGACCCAAAAGATTTCATATGAATGTTCTTATGGGATGGAATTCTATATATGAATTACTTACAAAATCTTTTAAGTATAAAAGAGTATTATATACTTTTGTTATAAATTATGTTAAATAAGTTAGTTTATATCCATAATATTGGAATCTTTATAAATTTTTTTTAAAAAATTAGAACTTTTTAATAATGCAGCTTATACTTTATTTGGTGTTTATCATTCTATTGTTCATTTTTTTTATTATTTATATTAATATTTACGGAGCTTTAGAAGAATATCGATATGATAATAATTTATATATGACTATAATGATAATAAAATCAAAATGGATAAATTATTTTTTAAAATTTCCGTTGATTTTTTTAGATGCTTGTGTTTTTTTTTAATCTTTGTAATTAAGTGATTATTTCAATTTATTATGAAAGTTTAGGAGTAGAAGTTGGTACTAATAATAAAACTATAGAAAAGAAAAATGGTCATTAACTTATATGACCATTATATCGGTAACCTTAATGGACGACAAACTATCTCCAAACTTCTCCATTTAGGGATCAAATTATCAGGTAGTAAATTTATAGGGAAGAAAAATTATTATTACAAAGACAAAATAAAACAAGGGGATCATCAAGCTCAAACTGTGAGCTCAATATATATATCTAACAATTTTTTTTTTGAGTTTGGTGACAATATTATAGGTATAGAGTTTTCTATTCTTAAATGGTAGGTGCCATATACAATAACCTTTGGTGATGATTGTAAGGCAAATACTAGCAACTCTATTGTGGAGCAACCTTTCAACATAAGGGGATGCATCTTAAATGGAGCAAGCTTTCACCTTAAATGAAATTCGATCAAGCATGATCTTCAAATAAGTTAAACCTCAAACATACATCAACGATTGAGCCAAAGCGATGAAATAAAACTAAGAGATAATATGTGAAAACAATATTTGCCTATTTGACGTAACCGAAGGAATGATCATTACAATCCGATAAGAAAAGCAATAAATTTTTTTTAATATAATTTTACTCATTTGTATATCATTACAATCATTGTAATTATACATCCATTTTTATTTTCAAATTTTAGAAATAAAATTATAATTTTTTTAAATATTTTTAAATAAATTTTAATTAAAAGATGATAATGATTCGAACTAGACCAGAAGTCAACAGAGCCAGAATCGAAATTGGAACTGCCAGTTTCAGGTTTTAGGAAATCGTTCTGATACTGGCACAAGGTTTCTCAGCTATATCTTTCTACTTTTAAAACAATCACTCCTACAGAAAAACCTTAAAGTAAATGAGAAGTTAGATGCAATGGATCATGAGGACGATACATGTATTAGATTTCGTTACCCCATAACTTAAGATTAAAAAAATTAGAGATTTAATCAGATTCTGATTAAAATTAATGCCCTCCTAATCTTGAAAAATTATTTAGGAAAGACTCTCATGTCATCAATCTCCAATACTATCATTATACTAGGATAGATAAGAAGGAACTAATCTTTTTGTGCAGATCTACAAAAGTTTTATGTATTCGATTCAGTAATATCATCAAAAGGTAAGCTATACTAACCCTTATATACGACAATTTAGATTTCAATTGGAATGTTTAATGCAATGCCAATAAGGTGCACGGGCAAATTAGATCTCTAATAACATGTTGAGGTCCTGATGGATGTTTTCCGACGCCAGTAACATGAGCAGCATCCTTTGTGGCAAATTAGTTCTCACAGCAACAATTCACCAGTGCACATTTGGAGTAATCCACCTACACCATGCGATGTTGAAAGTAATACTTTCTCAAGTGGAAAAGCCTCAAAACGTTGAAGAGACAACGTAGCAAATGGTTAATTAATATGAAGTATAAGATGGCCTGATCTTGGCAAATCCTCACCGTGACATCGTGGTTTTCTTTTTTTACTGGAAATCTGGCTTCTCTGGGTACGTGCAGCCTGACCTTTGGATTATAACATTTGCTGCATAACACCCAGCTTTTACACAGTCATCTATGCTCTTCTCTTGGACCAGTTGAGACAGAAATCCTCCAACAAATGCATCACCTTCATTAAGAAGTGCATGGCCAATAAGTGGAACAGTGGCAATAAGGGGCCAATGTAGAACGATACAGCAGAACTGAGAATTCTAATGCACAACTTATGTTAATAAATCCTAAATAAAATCCTGATGGTGTTGTGCCATAAGCTCTTCAAGTTGGACACTGATTAGAAATTTGTCACTAGTTAACAACAACAATAGCTTTGAAGTACCTGCGCCATTGGTATCGACAAGCTTCTCTTTTGGTAACAAGATAACAGGGAACAATCTCACCTGATGCCAAGGTTCCATAAAAAAGATACACATTAGTTTGCTCAGATAAAGAAGAAATGATCATAAAAGTCTATCAGTAATTTGTGATTCAAACTACAAATTGTAGGCAAAATACCATAAGGCTAAGCATAATTAAATTTCCCTTCATATTATGCATGTCGAGTAATTTGTAAAGAAACTTTGTGCAACACCAGTAAGACAAAATTAGATGATACAATATGTCCTCAATGGGGAAACATGAGAAAGAAAAGCAACATCAAAGTGAGAGATAAAAATGATGTCTGTTCCCAGCAGTCAAAAGAATAAACCAAGGGATGACTATATCAGAAAAAAGTCATGGAAGTTGCAAGAAGCAAGAAAGAATCAGTGAATGAAACGGACATGTCTCATTAAGATACAAGGAAGTCCTGAAACAAGTTCTAGAATCTTTTAAGGGTTAAAATAGAAAATAGATGGAAGTCTGTTACAAAGTGTATCAAGATGTCTACAGTAATACCAAAAGTGTCATCATGAGAAACAGAGCCTATTCTGAAGCTTGTTAACTTATTTGTAACTCGATAGTATATGAAAGATGCAAACATGGTGTTTCATCATATAAATCCTTTAGTCATTTGAAGTTCATGGAAAGGTCATACAGAAAAATCTAACCAGACTCACCTTTCCATCAGCAGCAACAACAACTGGATCACAACCCTGTGTGATGATAGTAATTCTGTTATGTGTCCTTGATGCCTTGGGCAGAGCTGAGATCTTTACTGCAATCTCCTCAACATTTCCTGTCTAAGCATCATAATAACAGGTCAGAAAGTCTAATACAACAAGCTGCTACAATAGGGAGGGAAGACAATTACCTCCCATCCATGGACTCTTGCAAAGGTCCTCGCTTCAGTTTCATTGCCAAAGACAAAATCCACATAACTGAGATTGTGAATATTTTTCATGTAAGTTGAATGTTAATAAAGTGAGGCCAAATAAAATAGAAAAGCAGGTAGTCGCCTTTAGCCATTCCTGCCATGACCACAATTAAACAGAAAGACTTGTAGGTTGATAAAAGCCACTATTTTGTAAAAGGATGAAATAGAAAATTATTATCAGTGAACAATGTGGTTTAGAAATACCTTTTGAGAGTACAAAGGAGAAGAAAATAGAACACTCACTCTAGAGCTTTGTCCTGGGCATCTCGGAAGAATTCACAGATAAAAGGAGCAGAGAGGTTCATCATAAAGACCTGCAAGTTACATAGAATTGGAACAAAATCCCACAAGTGGAAAAAGTAAAAGGTTTAAGTCAAGAAGAACTCATACAGTTATACCTTATTCTTTGCAGCAGCATGCTCAGCTACAAGTTGGATGGAATCAGGAGACACCGTTAGGAAAAAGCCAGCTATGTAAATGTACTTTGCCTTTTCAACTGTCAAATTGCATACAACTTAATAGTTAGTCTAAAGAAAACCCAGTTTGATAACTTCAGCATTCTCAATTTGAATTTCAGAAATCAGTAAAAAAAAATAATCTGTGACAAAAATGTGGCAGTTTTTCAACCATATCCAATTTTACTGTAATCTATGAAGAATTCCTGAATAGCCTTTATTTTAAAGAGCCAATAGGATTGGTACGTACCAACCGATGTTCACTGGTCCAAACGAGAACCACCAATAGAACATACAGCTCAATGAGTCAGATTGTGTCATTTTTTAATTTTTATTTTTCAGTAATTTGGGAAAATAGGTCAGTAATTTGCTCAGAATCTTAGTACTAATACTAGTCTGGCCAATTACTGGTATCAAATTTTAGAACCATATTTATATCTTTGAAAAAGACAATGCATTATGAAACTGATCTTTGTTATGAGAGAAGATCCACACATTTGATAAATGTTACAATCTAGACCAATATAAAAACTAATTGTTAATTTGATGTCTAAAATCACTTGATAAGAAAAATGCTTAAACCCAACTTAACGATAGTAGATTCATTTAGCCATATAAACCGGCATAATATCCTCCCACTTTTGACAAATTTTCCCATCATTTGGCATGCTCATCAAAACTCAAAGGCTAGCACATAGCACCGACAACATGTGTAATGCCGAACATAGTCGTAGCTCTATATTGTGATGTACTTCTAATCCCGCACACGGATAATTCTTTTCTATGTAAGCTCTCATGATATCTAGTAATACATTTACTTTGATACCAATTAATACAATCAAAAGTCAAAACATAATGAGCCTAAAATCATGAACCCAAAATTAAAAAAAATGGACATATCCGGTACACGAGGCTCTTGCCAATCCAGGGTCTGAAGAGAGTTAATGAACCCAAAACTATTTGACAAAATAAAATCATGTACCCAAAATACTTAAACCCCAAATAGTAGTAGAATTATCTAATCTTATAAGTTCATAACATCCTCCCATTTCCAATATGTGACAAATTTGGGGTGTAATGTTCTATATTTCAATATCATGCTTCTTGTTTTCTTTTTTTAAAAGGTAACTAGTTAAAAGAAACATTCATTTCGATTAAGCTAAATGAAAAAGTTAGACTAGGATGAAAACAAAATCTAGACTTAAAAAAAAGATAATTTTTCAGTGACATCACTCATGGATCCTTGCACCTCCAATGTCAACCCCTAGCATGTGCAGTTGGACTTTGGGGTGATTGTCCCTACATAATTGGTGGACCACATAACTCTTAGTGTCGGGTAAATTTTCAAAAACTTTACTAATATTTTTTTGTTGAAAAGAAAATTCATATATTTCATTAGATCATGGTTTTCATTGCTTCTCCCCATGTGTTCTCCTTTTTTTTTCTATTTATCACCCTCTCTCTCCCCTTTATCTAAAACTATAGTACCACTAAAATTCGAACCCTTAAAAGTTGTCCCCAGAAAAAAATAAAAACAAAAAGTGAGGAAAAAAAGTGAGAACTATTTGAAACATTGTATTTTTACCTTAAGTATTACAACAATTAACGACCTCATTACCAAAAGGTAATTTGTCAATAGCATTAGAATCATGACTCGACGAGGTGAAAACCAAATCAATCTTAATGAATCCCTAAACCAACAAAGTGAGGTAGACACCCTTAGGACCGGACTAGCAAATCATGACACAATGTGGAACCAGTTATGTGACCAAATGAACCAAGTCCTAAGCCTTGAAAAATGACTCATGAATGAGGAGGTCGATGAGTCGATTAGGCAACATGTCCATTTTCCACAATCCAAAACTTTAAATCAAGAAATTTTACCTACTCCTGAAGCCTACTCAAGTGATGAAAACAAACTAGAAATTTAAGATGCCCATATTAATATTGTTCGTATTATTCTCTCTACTGCTAGTGATTCAATGAATGGAAAAGGACAAGTATCTTCCATATTTTTATTCGAAATGGGAAAGAACTTACAAATTGGTTACTGATGGAGGTAGCATTATAAATGAAGTCTCAAAATCTGCTATCAAGAGGTTAAACCTTAAAATAGAGTCACATTCGACCCCATTTAAATAGCCTAGGTTGACAAAACCACATGACTAAGAGATGCTTGGTACTAATCCAAATGGATGATTTTCAAGATGAGATTTACTGTGATGTTATACTTCTACCAATGGATGTTGCCCACATTTAGTCCATTTACTTCTACCAATGGATGTTGCCCACATTGTTTTAGGTCAGCCTTGGCTGTATGACCTTGATGTTACTAATCATGGGAGAGAAAACCCGTATGTCTTTCAATACAAAGGCAAAAACATTATCTTGCGACCAGCAAAACCATTAAAAAAATAACAAAACAAGAACTTCTAAGTCTCTTCCATAAGCCCAACCACCAAGGGATTCCACTTACTGGATATTAAATCTTTTGAAATAGAGAGCCTAGACAATAATTTTTTTGCGAGAAATTCCTAGTCCGTGCACTATTCTTAGCTTAACTTCTGAATTTTCTGATATCATACCCTGGGAATTACCTAGTGAGTTGCCACCCTTATAGGAAATCCAACATGTTATTGACCTTCTCCTAAGATCGCAACTCCCTAATCTTCCACATTATAAAATGATCCCTAATGAGAGAGTCGAGTTAAACAAACAAGTTGAAAAACTTTTGGCTAAAGGCTTTGTACGACAGCCTCGATCTTTGTGTTGTCCTTGCCTTGTTAACTCTTAAGAAAAATAAGTCGTGGAGGATATGTGTGGATGGTCAAGCGATCAACAAAATAACAATCAAATATCGTTTCTTGATTCCTCAACTTAAGGATATGCTAGACCTTCTCGTTGGATCTGGATGGTTTTTGAAACTTGACCAGAGAAGCGAATACCACCAAATTTGTATTAGACCTATTAATGAATGAAAAACAATATTCAAAACTCAAGATAGCCTATACAAATGGCTAGTAATACCTTTTTGTCTATCCAATGCCCAAACACTTTCATTTATGAACCAAGTTTTACATCCCTACGTAGGCAAATTTGTTGTAGTCCACTTTGATGACATCTTGATCTTTAGTAAGACAAAAGGGAATCATTTAAAACATCTTTGACATGTTCTTGCTACCATTCGAGTTGCTAAGCTCTATGTCAATTTAAAAAAGTGTTAGTTTATACAAACCCATGCCCTATTCCTAAGCTTCATTATTTTTGCCCAAGGTGTTGCCACTGGTCTAGAAAAGATCCGCATCATTTTAGAATGACCTGATCCTAAAACCTTTCTTGAGGTTCAAAGTTTCTATAGATTAGTCTCTTTTAATAGGAGATTCATTAGAGGATTTAGTTCTATCATGGCACCTATCATCGATTACCTAAAGAAAGGTGTGTTTTCTTGGACCTGGCTGCCACTAAAGCCTTCGCTGACATTAAGATGAAAATGACCACCGATTCTATTCTTAGGCACCCTGACTTTAGTAAACCCTTTGTGGTCACTTGTGATGCCTCTAGTATAGGCATGGGAGGAATTCTTAGTCAAGAGGGTTAGCCTATTGCTTTTTTCAATGAGAAAATCAATGATGCAAAACAACATTGTTCTACCTATGTCAAAGAATTCTACGTGATTGTGTAATGTCTTAGGTATTGACGATATTACCTTCTGTCGCAAAAGTTTATTTTGTTATGTGACCACCCGGCCTTAAGGTACCTAAATGCTCAAAAGAAGTTAAATGCTCGACATGAAAAGTGGATTAAGTTTCTCAACAAATACTCTTTTATAATTAAGCATTATTCTAGCACTCAAAACAAAGCTGTTGATGCCCTCAATAGAATTTCTACAATCCTATCTATCATGAGTGTCAATGTCATAGGATTTGAGCAATTAAACGAAGAGTATACCCAATGTCTAAACTTTAGTCACATATATCAAAAAGTCCAAGATGGAAACCATCATAAACATACAAACTTCATTCTTAGGGATGGTTACCTTTTTCGATTTACTAAATTGTGTGTTCTTCAATCCTCCCTTTGAGACTTCCTTGTTTAGGAAATGCACACCGATGGTTTAGCAAGTCATTAAGGTCAAGATAAGACCATTATATTGGTCAAGAATAGATTTTACTAGCCTTCCTTGAAGTGAGATGTTGCTTGAGTGGTGTCGTAGTGTTGCACCTGTCAAATTGCCAAAACTCGCAACCATGATACTAGCCTATACACCGCATTACCTATTCTGCATTCACCATGGCAAGATGTGAGTTTAGATTTTATCTTTGGACTTTCCAAAATAGCCTGTGGCCATGACTCTATTTTGATTGTTGTTGATCGATTTTCAAAAATGACCCATTTTATCCTATATAACATGACCAACGATGCCTCGCACATTGCTAAATTGTTCTTTCGAGAAGTGGTTATATTACATGGTTTTCCCTTAATCATGGTGTCCGATAGGGATATGAAATTTGTTAGCTACTTTTGTAAAACTTTGTGGGAACTATTTGGCACAACAATGAAATTCTTTACAACCTTTCACCTAGACTGAAGGTCAAACTGAGATTGTTGATCATTCCTTAAAAAATCTTCTTAGATGTTTAGTTGGAGAGAAACCTAGAAACTGGGTCTTAACCTTACCTGCTGCAGAAATTTACATATAATAACTCAATCGACCACTCCATAAAAAAAAGCCCATTTTAAACTGCCCTCAACTATATTCCTCGTACCCTCATTGACCTTGCACCCCTTTCACTTGACTATCATGCCTCATAACCAGCTCACTCCTTCACTAAACATATTCATGATTTACATGCTGAAATTCGATGTAAAATTACCTAAAGTAATGAAAGTTACAAACTTGTTGCTAATGCACATCATAGAAGTCAAAAGTTTTAAGTTAGCGATTATGTCTTAGTTCGTGTTCACCCTAAGAAATTCCCTAAAAAATCATTCAAAAAGTTGTATGCTCGAGCCATTCGTCTTTTCCCCATTATCCAAAAACTAGGATCTAATACATATATGCTCGATTTGCCTTCAGACTTAAATATTAGTCCAGTTTTCAATGTGGAGGATTTAACTCCATATCATGGTACTTTTGAGCCTCTCCTTCTCTGTTTATCTATGTTTCTACAGGTGACAATCCTTCCAAAACACCAATTCTCCCACAATACAAGGATGACATAGAGGTCATTCTTAATGACCACCTTGTTACATTTGTTACTAGCATTACTCAACACTTTCTTGTCAAGTGGCATGATCTTGATGTCACTTGAAGTCTTGGATTACTTTAGAGAAACTTTATGATTTTGCACCAGATTTATTGAACCAGTACCTTACAGATCACTCTCCGGGGTTGCATTATTTTCCACTAGGGAAGAATGATAGAGAACCATTAGCTTTACAAAGAATTTCAAAAAAAATTATTTTAGGCAAAGAAATAAATAAAAAGTTATCAATTAGTTGGCTTGAAAATTCTAAGAGTTGTGTTGCAAATTGAAATGTCTTTTTAGTCTTTCTAGGGACTTCTTTTATATTAAGTGCACTCATTTACTATTTATCTTAAAAGTCACAATTTGGATTTCTTAAATGCATACTAATTCTCTAGGAGATTACTCTTGGGAATCATTGTCTTCATTGTTTATACTAAGGCTTCTAAACCCCTATAAATATTGGAGTTTGTCAATGGATGAGTTTAAATTTAAATGAAAAAAAATTACATCTCTCTTCTGGTCTCTCTCTCCTCTATAATCTCATTCCTCTCTCTCTCTCTCTCTCTCTCTCTCTCTCTCTCTCTCTCTCTCCTCTTTAATCTCTAATCTTACTCCTCTTTTACTCTCTCTATTTCTCTACCTTGTTCTACATCAATTTTCTATTGGATTTATCGTCTACTTATCTGTGCAACTGAAAAGTCCATCATCAATATCTTGCTTCGAAACTTCAAAACATAATAACGTATAGATTGCACACCAGAAAGCTCCCCAACATTTTGTCACAAAACTTGTCCATAAATGTGAAACTGTAGAAGGACCTACAGGAATGTCTCCTCTTCTTGGACAACTGATGCAACAATGACGGTCACCATTTACCAAAAATCTTCTTGATTTAGCTTCTTTTAGACACAACAAGAATGCCACATCCTTGAAAACATCAAGTATCAGATAAATGCCAAGTTTGTTTTTAGGTAGTATACCCTCTAATATAACAAAATAGAAAGTGACCAAATACTTTAGCCACATTACAACTAGGAATATCAATATCAAGGCCTAATTTCTCAATATCAACAAGTTTGTCACCCTTATTACATTTTTATTAAGAACTTATGCTCAGAATAAAAAATTGAACCAAAGAAGGACAATGTAATTATGTTACCTAATTGCCAGTTTTCTGGTCTCTTCAGATGATCAATTTTATAGCAGTTTGCTGCAGATAAGTTAGCAACTAGGGACCTGCTCATAAATGAAAGAAAAATATGGCAAATGATCAATACAACAAAATGAAATAAATGGATCAAATTCAATGAAACTGATGGATATCCTGCTAAATCAAGATGATCTTACAATGAACAGCCTCAGATGAGGAGAATAAAAACAGAAAGATTTAGCAATTGCAATTAGGTAACAAGAAAGCTTATTTTCATGATACTAATCTACAAAAGATTTAGTTATGGAACTTGACAAAAGAAGCTGCAAATATTATTTATTTTATTTCAAAAGAAGTCCAATGTTTAGATGTACATATCTTACATAACAGGGTCTGGTTATAGACAACAACACTTTTTGCAAGAAAGCTGACATATCTGCGACCACTTTGTTTTTGACAGAAATGCAGGATTCTAGGACTTACAACAAGAAAATTAAATGCTAACCACAATAAAATATGGCAGGAATGATTATAAAAACTGTCTAGATGAAAAAATGTCTCAAAGTGGTCAGAAAACCACAAATGGGTTAATGATCCCATGTTTCACTAAGATAAGTGACCATGAAATTCATTTTCACTTACATCATATCATAAATGAATAACAAATATTACTTGCCTCTTATACTAAAATTCAAAGGAAAAGAAAAAATGAACTATGAAAATAACCAAAGTTGCTTGACTATGGATATCCACACTCAGATTTTATTATTTCACAACTTAACCAACTTTATTCACCTTAATGCAGGCTGGTATCCCTGTCTGCAGGACCACACCTTAATTCTCTAGGTTTACTTGAATGATCTCATACAATTATATTTCAGTGTATTCAAAAAACTATATTTCAGATTGCTTCTACAGGAACAATTGCTATATCCATCGCTTTTATGATTATAAACTTTTTGAATCCAAAACTTAAGATACAAAGAAATTATGTATTTATACAGTAAAATTTGATAACAAACATTTGGAAGTAATTATTTATCATCAAGAAAATTAAACAAAAATAAGGAAAGAATGATCGTCAGCAAACTTACCTTTCACCACCAACAACACATACAGCACATGTACCAGTCAGGGCTGTTTCATCCTCATAATAATGAGCCTGTTTGATCAAGGGAAAAATAGCATTTAAGATTGTTTTAAGTGTTGGTGAGTTCGACTCATCAACTATCGTGTATCATTTTAATCAACATACAAAACTTAGGATGCACATTTTTCTGTAATACTTCCTTGTTAAAGAAATTTCTCGAATAAACAATACTAAGCTGTGAAACAAAATGGACCAACTTCAACTGACACAAACTGTATCAAACTTAATGGATACACGATAGTTTAATTCCTGCTCATGGATGCTATTGCTTTAATTCCTCCCAACAAGCTCAACAAGATAATGCAACCATTGGCCATAGAAAAGCTTAGCAAAAATTTATTTCTCTAATTCTCTATTTCTTTGAAAAAAATTAACGAATTGGTAGACCAAATCAGATCCAGTCATGAAAAGGTTAATTTCTCAATTTCTCAGAAAATATCACTTTCCTTCTTTCCCCCTTTATTTGTTCCCTTTAGTGTTGTTGACAGATGTTAAAACATCAGCATCAATTTTTCCAGCGGCCAGCCAGTACTTCCAAGTCTGGGCCACCGCAACTTAAATCCATGGCATGGAATTATAAGAAAAAAATGTTAGCTTTACTCAGAATAAGAAGTAGTGCTTCATGTACCCACTAGGTCAAACATCCAAGAGGAAAAAGTGATTCATTAAATGACAAATTCCACCTTTTTAGGGAACAGTGTTATAAGTGAGTTAATTATACACATTCCACTGAGTTTTTATAAAGATATTTAACCATGTCAGTGTAAAGAGAATGCTATATAAAAAAGGATATAAAAAGTAGACCTACATTAACGCCTGCAACGGCTGCATTCTTCTTCATTTCCTCTCCAAATTTATCCTTTCCAATGCAACCCATATAGCTAGTTGCACCGGGAATTTGAAGCATCCACTACAGAATCAATTTGTGATTAGCTAAATACCATTGTTATTCAACCTATTGATAGAAGATAATTTCTGAAAACAAAGCCAAGAGTACCTGCGCAACCCTTATTGTATTCTGTGTGGCCCCTGACCAAATCAAAATAGCACAAATCAGATTATACACTAATAGTTAACTGAATAAACTTAACTTAGTCAAATCCAACCCAAATGCTACCTCCAGCAATGTATTCGACATTGTATTTTGCAGCTAATTCATCATACCTGGTAAAATAAGGAATAAATTGGCTATCAAATATTTCAGACAAGAAAAAGATCAAAGTTGGAAAGCAAATGAAAAAATAATATCTATAACATAAACTAAACAATTGAGTGCTGATGTCACTGCAAGACCAAAAGCCACCCAAAAAAATAAAGGCAGGAAAAATTGTCTTGTGCTGCACAGGGTAATATGATGTACCAGACAGCACTGACAAAACTTACAATGACAAATGCTTTTCCTCCGCAAGAATTGCATTGTTTGGCTTGAGATCATATCTGGCAAACACAAAAAGGTAAGTAACACTTCTGAAGCAATATGTACAACCAAAGCGATAGTCTGATCTTTATCATCTATTGATATGACATTTAAGAAATACATTAGCCAAGTTCAGCTTTTAAGCGAAAGGGAAAGTAAAGGACACAAACCACCATAAGAATAAAATCTTTCAAAAAGCTGAGTTCAAGAGGAACTGTCATAAAGTAAAGAGTTACAATTCCAAAGAAATAAAATCCTATGAATTGGGGTTGAAATATCAGTCTTGTAATCTATCCTAACCCAACCAATTACCTTTAATGCTCTTTTCTTTTTAGTTGCTAAAACAATTTTCGCGAAGCTCTATAAATGGGTTATTTTATGCCGGATTAAATTATTTAAACTTTTATCTGATTTATTTTACCCAGCCTAACTTGATACTATCCAAATAATTTATTTTTGACCAATCCTGAACAAGAGTTTGCCTTAAGAAAGCCATATGTATTATCGTTAATGCATCTAATATTCTTGAATGATATTTGATCCAATTTATTTCAGAACATACTGAGTTGCTCCTAGAAATGTTTGTTGTTGCATGTACAATCTCTATCACATTTGTGTTTTAGTTTTCCGACTTTGACATAGCATGGGACTGCAGTTGCACAAGGAACTGTTAATATATAATATATAGTTCTACAATGTAGAAAAATTACAAGTAACACCAAAAACTATTCCGAAACATGTTAACAGCAAAGATGAATTGTATGCCACAACAATGAGGTGCGTCAGAAAGCATCATCAGTTATTCTTGTATGCTCCTTTGATGCATAACCAAACGATAAAATATAGGAATGTAACTGGTTCTACAGCAAAGTACCAACGCATGATTAATCCCACAAAGAGAAGCATACATTACATAAAGTATCAACAGTCCAAGAAACACTTAAACCAGTTATGATTCGTGCATTACGAAAAAGTATCATTAGTTTCGCATGCTTTACACATTGCACATGAAAGCGATAAACAGATCCACAATAATCTAAAATAAATGTAGGAAATAATCAGCTCAGATTACTTCAGTCATCCACTGCAATCCAAAAATTCGAATCTATAAGATGTGGCCTCAGACAACGACTAACTTTATCCAATAAGCATATGCTTTCAAAATCGGTAAGAAACAGGATCTGTCAGCATGGAACAGCAGCAGTATAAATACAAGCAGTTGTTCTGATCCCGCGACCCAAGCTTCATTTCCACAAGCTCAGATCTAAAGAAGAAACCAAATCCGATCTCATCATCAACCACTGATCTAAGTAATACGATCTAAGCTTCACCGTCCTTCCAGAGAACAGCCAACTTTTTAAGACCTCAACGGAGCTCAAGCAGAAACCCGGAGCCTAAAACAGATAACTGAACCAGAAAAAAAACAAGGACACGAATCCACACGCCGGCGACGAAGAACAGGCCACAAAGTGAGATCTTAACATCAGAAAACCGAGAACAGGGAAAGAGAAACGGGATCGGTGAAGCACTGGACATACTTGTTGAGGAATTCCTCATCGACAACGGCGGATATGTCGAGGAGGGGATTCCCCATCCCCAAGAGAACACCATCGTAGGCCATGATCGAAAACGAGCAACGGAAAGTGAGCGCGAGAGCGAGGGAGCTGCTGCCGAGGACGGATCGTGATCGCTTGTACCGAATTCGTTCCGATGTTATTGATCGTTCAGAGTAATTTCTCATTTACACCCCCGTCGGAAGCTAAATTTAGCATCTAGACCAGACAATTGCAAATTTTATCCCTCTAAATGATGTGTTTTTTTCATGTTTATCCCTATGAATATTAATTTACTATATATGTCCTCCGTAGAGACTGGGTAATGTTTTTTTGTATATAATCATAAAGTTAAAAATAATAACCTTCACGACGAGATTTAATTATTATATATATATTAATAGAAGGGTGTGTATGAAAATTTAAATATTTGGCGGAAATATATATGATATATTGAAATTTATAGGAATTAAATACGCTATATTCACGAAAAGATAATAGTAGCAAGTAGACGACCTATGCGCTTGTGCACAGCTTTATGTGTCATATGGTTGCCCGATCAACAGAGAGGGTGAGGCCCACACCATATGACAGCCACATAAGCACTATAATAATAATGATAATAGATCTATGAGGGAATATTCTATCCATGTTATAAAATATTATCCTATACACAATCCACTATAAACTTATTAATTTATTATTATTAAGATTAATTGCTATTAATTTTTAGCCCGTGGTTAAACTTCACTGCAATGATGACACTATATGGGAGGTCCTACGAGAAAAATAGGTCAACCTAAAATAATAAATGATTCTCAAAATCTCAATTATAGTATCTCTTTTCTACTATCACTTGACGTCTTCGAATTGACGATTCTATTCTTTATAGATAGAGAGCACACATTTTTATTATAGCTTTGGGCTTATAACTTACATACAATCATTTTCATAAGAAATGAGCGAAATTTATAGTCATATTACTAAAACGTCATCATGGGCATATAAAACCAACGAAGATAGGAAGCTTTATTTTAGTTCTTAATTTCATATACGGTTTGAAAATTTGTTGCCAATGGATGCATGTGTTTGAAATCTTTTAACTTCACTTGCCAATCTAAATTAGCATGTTGCGTTTCTTCGTTGAAAAGCCTGTATTATGCTTATTCGAATCCATGGTCTTTTAAAAACCCAGGTGGGCAATTTAAATTCGAACTCATGAGATGTACTAATGATAATTTATGGACTCTATGTTTTATGAATTCTGATAAGTCAAAGTATTTGGTTGTCATTAGTATAATCCCATAAATTCGTAAGGAATTATTTATTTTAAATATATTCGTATGATTTTACTTTACCGGTCTCGAAAAATATGTTTAAGGGTAAGGGTGATCCGACGTAGTATTCCCCTTAGAAACCAAGGGCTTCTGGCTCTCCTTCTAGCATCAATTTAATAAGTTAATATTTGATCATCATTAGTATGATCTCCCGATTTTGCTATTTCGAGACTCGTGAATTCCAAAGAAGCCTTTGAGGATAACGATAATCTAATATAAGCCCCATTGGTTCCGCTACATCTCAACTAATGTGAAACTAAATATTTTTATTAGTACTCTCCTTGTATGGGAGTCAAGGGCTTATGATTCTCCGTCTAGCGTCAATATGAGAAGTCGATATTTGGTTGTCATTAATGCAATCTTATAGGCTCATGAAAAATTATTCGCTTTTGGTGTGCTCGTAGAATTTTGTCATTTCGGGCCTTGTGAGCTTCAAAAGGTTTCTTTGAGGGTAAGGGTGACCCGACATACTTATAAGCTCTTGATTCTCATATTCCTCAACTAATATGAAACTAAATATCCTTACTAATACTCTCTCTTAAGAGTAACCAAGGGCTCATGGTCTTTCTTTTAGCATCAATATAATAAAAATATTTAGTCTCATATTGATTGAGAAGTATGAAATCAAGAGCTTATAAATTTGTCGGATCACCTTTATTATTAGAAATGCTTTTTGAAACTCATAAGATTCGAAAGAACAAAATTATATTAACATATCCAATATGATAAGTCGATATTTGATCATCATTAGTGCAATCCCGTAGGCTCACGAGGAATTATTCGCTTTGGGTGTACCCCATTTTGTTATTTCGAGACTTGTGACTCCCAAAGAAGCCATTGAGGATAACGGTGATCCAATAGACTTATAAGCCCCCTTAGTTCCGTTATTCCTTAACTAATGTGAAACTAAATATCTTTATTAGTACTCCCCTCGTATGGGAGCCAAGGGCTCATGATCCTCCTTCTAGCGTCAATTTGATAAGTTGATATTTGGTTATCATTAATGTAATCTTGTAAGCTCATGAGAAATTATTCGCTTTGGATGTGTTAGTATGATTTTATCCTTTCGGGTCTCGTGGGTCTCAAAATATATCTTTGAGGGTAAGGATGACTTAATAGACTTATAACCTTTGATTCTCTTACTAAGACTAAATGTCTTTATCAATACTCTTCCTTAAAGTGGAACCAAGGGCTCATGATCTTTCTTTTAGCGTCGATAAAAATATATAGTTTCATATTAATTGAGGAGTATGAAACCAAAGATTTATAAATTTATTGGATCACCTTTATCTTTACAGATACTTTTTGAAACTTATAAGATTCGAAAAGATAAAACTATATAGAAATATCCGAGACAGATAATTTTTCATGAGTTCATGAGATTCACTAAATACTTATAAAGAGTATTTGAATGATAGGATTGTTTGGTTGAAATCCTTTTAATATAGGTCACACAAGAAAAGGTGTCATGCGAAGACAAATTAATGACTATTTAAAGATACGTAGATCCATAAGATCAATGTTGACTTATAAAATTTTATGGATAATTTGGAACTAAAGTGGTAAGATTTAAAGCGTTAGTATTTGGATGACGACATTTAGAATTAAGATATTGGGAATGTTTGACTGAAATCTTTATAATTTTGGGTCCTTTTAATGGTAAAAAGTAAGTCACACATGAAAATGTGCCATGTGAAGGAAAATTAATGGCTATTTAAAGGTGTGTAGGGTCAATTGACTTGATGATTAGCCATTAATGGACCATCTATTGATATTTAATGGTCACGTCCTAAATCATAGGTTGGGCAATCAACGCAACCCTTCACCAGCCTTTTATTTACTTTTAGATTTTAAATCAGTAATGGAACTTTTGTAAATCTTTTGTTTTTCACACAAAAAAAAATAAACTTTTAAAACGATTTATCGGGTGACATTTCATATTCTTAATTCATATATACTAAAATATCATTATTTTAAATTTAAAAAAATTGAAATGAGATGTTTAACATTCCATAAATAATAAAGATAAATTTTTTTGAACAAAAGATAAATAATAAAAATAAAATTCAAACTCAAGATCTTATGATGATATACAAACATCTTTAAAGCTAACCAACTTAATTCGATCATTAAGATTTGATTAATAGTTCTGATATATTATTAATATATTAATATTTTAAGTATAAAAATATATCAAATGAGGTTTTAAATTCTTAACCCTTTGTAAGTAAATATATCAGATATTGAGCTTTCAACTTGATTAATATATTTTCTGAGTATAAATACCATTAATGAGACGTTATATTAATTTTAAAAATATGTATATGAGCGTAAACTTTTATATATATTATATATATATATATATATATATATATATATATATATATATATATATATATATATATATATATATATATATATATATATATAAAATCAACTTAACTTAGTTAAATTATATTATAATATATACATATATATATACATACATATATACATATATACATACATATATACATACATATATATACATATATACATACATATATATACATATATATATACATACATATATATATATATACATACATATATATATATGTATGTATATATATATAGTATATATATTATATATATACATATATATATATATATAATATATATATATAGATATACATCATATATATATATATATACTACATATATATATATATATATACATACTATATATATATTATACAACATATATATATATATACAACATATATATATATATACATACATATATATATATATACATACTATAGATATATATATACATACATATATATATATATATATACATACATATATATATATATATATATACATACATATATATATATATACATACATATATATATATATATACATATATATAATTATACATATATATATATATACATAATAGATATATCTACATATATATATATATATACATATATATATATATATACATATATATATATATATATACATAATATATATTATATATACATATATATATATATATATATATATATATAATATATATATATATATATCAATCAAGTTTGTTTTCGGGCTTCTGTTTCTAAAACCAAAAACATATTGTGGAGCAGCACAAGAGAAGGAAAGTAAAGTGGGTCTGTTTCTCTTGGTCTCCTCGGTTCTTCCGTCGCGGCAGACACTACAATACTGCCCCTCGATGGCGGGCGAGCAGCACCCGATCCCCCGGCCGTGGATCCTCGACTTTCTCCTCCCCGCCATCGTCATCCTCCTCATCGCTGCCCACGTCTTCGCCCTGGTAATCAACCGCCACTCTTCCTCTCCTCTTCGATTTGCCCCTTTCCAGCCCTTCATACGTGTCTGTTCCTCTCAGGTTTATTGGATCTACAGATTAGCCACCGACAAGCAACCGCAAGCTGGCCCGGAGCGGAGAAGCAAGGCCCATTAATCCGTGAGTTTGCTTGTTCGATAACCGGTGATCTGCTCTTGCATTTTGTTGTACGCTTGGTCTTTTGCGATAATTGCATTCGATCATTTGCGCATTTTGTATATGTTGTTAAGCTTGGGTAGCATTTGGAAATTGGGGATGAGCTAAGAGATGTACATCGTTTGTGTTTAAAGCATTTCTTGACTTGGGAAATCCCAGCATTGCTATAACCAAAATTATTTGTCTTCTTCGGTACAAGTGTCGATGGCTCCATGTAGGCATCAGGCAAGAAAGTACTGCCAGCTTACTGATGGATCTTCGTAGGGTGCATTTTACTTTTGTGTGTTGGGAATTGTGAGCTATCTCCAAACATCAGAGACAAGCCTTCATGGGTTTTCATCATCTATCGAACACTGAACATAGGCAAAATTTATCTCAGATTTGGGTGTTTTAGATTTTGCAAATTAGCTATTAGGGGAGCATTCTGATAGATTTGTAGTTAATTACATCCGCTAAGCTTGTTTGCCTACTTTGCAAGCACTTGGTTCCATCAGTAGCTGCTATAATTTATCTACAAAAACTTGCTGTAGGTGGTTTCTAAGAATACTTCTTGTTGCTTCTTTCATCCACTTTGTCTGAAGGATTTCTTGTTAAACTTTTGTTATCAATTTGTCCAGGTCATTAGAAATTTCAGATACTTCTTGTGGTTTCAATGGTTTTAGGTTGGCTTTTGGATTTCAGCAAAACTTTTACAATTTTCTATAAAATTAAGGGTGACAATATTCAGAAAATTTTCCGAAAAGCACATTAGTTTCAGCTGAAACTGACAGTTGAATTTTGCTGCAGCCACAGATTAGGATTTTGTCTATTCTTATTCTAGAGAGGCTTGAGTTTAGTTATGTGTTTTATCATGCCATTAGAAAAAGTCATGATGCATACATAACATCTGGCTTCCCTGATAACTAGACCTGTATCGTTTACATCAAATAGCGCTTCAGTGGGTAAAGAAGCTAGTATTTGGAGGTATGGATTTGGTTTACTACTTGAAGCATATTGTTAAAGATGGAAATAGTATCAAATTGTTGATATTACGACAATAAGAAACTGGACATTTAGACATTACATTCTAGCTTGAGACTAAATTCAGTTGGGAACAAAATAAGAAAAATGTTGGAGATCTTATATACTTAGAGAGGATTGTTGAAGGAAAAGTTGAATAACAAAGATAAAAAAATGGGTAGCATAGTGACTAGGCTCCCGCCAATATAGGTTGTCGGAGGATCGATATGTGCAACTTTAATTTTGTTAGCAAAAGGACTGTTCCTGTAACTTCAATTCTAGTCACCTAGATACATCGTAAGGGAGAACTCTTACTGTGACACCAGGACCCACTCTCAATTATGGTAAACAAAGGTATGATACATAATATTGTTGTGCAGGATGGGCTGGTAATAATGAATCTGTTTTAGGTGTCAAGATTATGGAAAACATTTGGTAGTTCTGCAGGATAGATTAGTGGTGAAATTCTTGAGGCAGATGGATATACACAATAATATTCCAGAGGTCAACAGCACGATTACAATAACATTACTCATGATTAAGAATTTATAAGACGAAGGTAATTCAGTTTTTAAAGTCACAGTAAAATTTTGGGAGAGGGAGGTACGAAAATCATCTTTCTCTATTTTCTCGAACTTCATTTCGAGTGACAGAAGGTCAGTATGTAGATGTAAATTCTTTGAGGTGTTATATTACGAATAAAAATTTTGAATAAAAACAAAGGTAGAACAAACTATTATGTGCATTTAGCTAGGTTTTGTTAGTTTTTCCTGTAACGTAAGAAAAGTCAAACTCCAAAATAGGCTCTTCCTCTTTCTTCTTGTTTCACCTGATTTCTTCAGTCCAGAATACTTCTTGTGTATACCTGAATATTAGCCTACACAAAGCATCAAAACCTTGAAACGAAATGACTGTGGGTTTTAAGACCTGACCTATCAATTTGTAGCAAGTGTTCGTCCTATAATCTGCTTTATTACTTCAGAATTCAGATATTGACTTTAGCTAGTGATGAAAATATTTGTGTTGATGAGTAGTTAAATGTTCATGACTGGGCTTCTCCAGTGGCTTGTCTCCTGCCCCTCATCATTTGGGAGATTCCCGGAAAAGAAGTGCTTAGAGTATTGAATACACTGTATGCTTTTTTGATGGAATCAAATGTGGCAGTCGGATCTGATTGGCCACTCTTAGTGTGATTTAATGGAGTCAAGTTTGAGTAGTCACTCTTAAGTGTGCTTAGAGGAGGAGGAGGAGGAGGAGGAGGAGGAGAAGGCAAATGAGAGGGAGCAGCAGGTGGGCACTGAGGCAGGGGAGAGCGAAGAGGGGGAGGGACGAGAGAACAATGAGGAGGCAAGGTGGAGGGGGAGGAAGAGGATGAAGAGGCAAAGAGCCAGAGGAGGAGATGGAATAATTTGAGAGAGTATGAAGGGAAAATCTAGGGTTGGAACAAGATTGGATCACTTAAACAAAAAAGAATCAAACAATCTGCCTTAATGTCATTTAACCTACAAAGTAAGGGTATTTCCATACAAATAAGAAAATAAGGATGCCCCAAGTAAAAATGGGATAATATCCCAAAAAGGACAACAGTATGAGCTTTTTTCAATAAATTAGCCTAAAAAAATGTTTCAACTAGTATTGTTCGACTTTTGGGATTAGATTGATCAATACCTAACCTTGTCTTGTACTTTTTATGAGAAGGTACTTATGGGATTAGTACCATTTGTATTAGATTATAATAGTATTAATCTAATGCTTGTTTGGTTTAATCTAATATCTATTCGTATCAGATTATTTCATTTCAGTAGAATGTGAATTATTCTTGTTCATATATTTAATTTGTGTATTCGAATAATGGAGGTTGCGACAACAGCAGCTCTCTACTTTTGCACCAACGAAGCAAAAGAAATAGCGGTCCAGCTACATGCTTCCATCTCCGACGTCGTTTAGGTGCAACAGCCAACTCAATACACCACTTGAATGGTCGTAACATTGTCTTCTAGATTGGTGGATAGAGAATCGTAGGCACTGTCAATTAAGTCGTCCTCGAAACCACAGATAAAAGGCAAAAGGCAGCAGGTTGTCTGACCCAAACACCTTATGTCTTTTGTTTGGAAGGGCTTTAAGAAGCGGCTGGTGGCAGCAGATGTGGCGTACACTCCGATGTCAACCAGTGCGCCAGAAGCATTCACAAATCCATGGAATCACCCGGAGCCATCCTCGATCTTATTAGTACTACCAATAAGGTCAACTTACAGCTGGCTCTGATGCCAGTGGAATCCAAATAGCCAGATATCCATGTAAGATGACTTGTCAGATGGACGCAGTCCAAAGAAAGAAAGAAGCAACAGATCAAGCTGCATGCATCTAAGAAAAGATGAGCTGTAAAGCTCTATCCCTTCCCTTCAAACATGCTTCCATCATGGTGGCCGTGTTTTGGTGCAAGCACCACGGGACCAGACCAGGAATCTCTATACTCAATTCGAATGGCCGTAATATAGTGTTTGGAATGGTATATTAAGATCCATCCCACATTCCAATCAATGTACTGCTAC
Source organism: Musa balbisiana (assembly GCA_004837865.1). NCBI lineage: Eukaryota > Viridiplantae > Streptophyta > Magnoliopsida > Zingiberales > Musaceae > Musa > Musa balbisiana. The sequence continues at coordinate 34,830,131 of CM017191.1, read as the reverse complement.
TCCATCGTCCCATGCCTTAAAGCTCTCATTTTTTCCTGTGGTATAAGCTTGGCTCAACTTCAACATACAATGATGCCCACTAGTTTTCATCAGATAACACGGTCAAAAGCCGAGTTAGCTTCCAACATAAGGTGCAGAGGAGAGAGAGAGAGAGAGAGAGAGAGAGAGAGAGAGAGAGAGAGAAGGAAGATACTGGATTCTTCTACGTTTATAGAGCAGCCACCATTGTAAGCCCCTTAAAACATTGTTCTTGTTCTGTTGGATACGGAAGCACCGCATGAAATAACACTTCATAAATAGTGAGTGATCTTTAAGATGGATCTCGGGCAATGCTGCTATGGTGACTAATTGTGTTCTCAATGAGATAAAACATTTCTTTGAATTGTACAGGTATTGGTGTAACTGGACTCTAATCAAATCACTAGTTGGCTTTGGAGCTCTGGACTGTAAGGAATCTTGTTAATGACATAACCCTTTCGATCAAGTCTTTTGCTGATGTCAAGTGGTGCTGCTATATATATATCTAGAAATAACAACAGTGTAACTAATGGTTTTAGTCATGGTTGGGGAGAAGACTATGCTAGATTAAATGTAACACAGGATTAGTTCCATATGAGAGAAAACATCAAAAGGAAGGTTATTATGACTTCTTGTCAGCTGAGGAAAATATTATTAAGCATAAGTCCAAATCCATTAGATGAAGCTCGGAGATGTAAATCGAAAGTTACTTTTATGATATATAGAAACCTCAGAAATTTCTAATACTATTCTTTCCATGTAATAGAGCTTAACTTGGTGATTAAAAAATGTGACAAGGCCTGATGGTTTCTAAGCTAAATTTTATAGAACTTGTCATCACATTATAGATACACATATAAGAACAATCATTAAGGAAAGTTTTTGTTTTCTTCAGAACTCTAGAAGTACTGAATAAATCCAAATAATTCCCTGGATTTTCCATTTATATCTTGTTGTACTTTGCTGTATAAAATGCATCAGTAAATCAATAATCAACATAATTAGGATAGTGATCAGGAGGAACATGATAATCTCAAGCTTAGTTTGCTATATGTATATATATATATATAATGTATTCATTCACCAAGAATCTCCATGCTTGTCAATGACAGAGTGTTGAGGTATCATCATCCTGGAGATCCAGGATCGAGACAAACCTCGTCTCATTGTGACTGGACTTCAAAACTCAAACCCTCATCCATGTTGCGAAGACAGCTTGCTGGTTTTGTATGTGGGAACATGTAGAAAGAACATAAATGGGTGCTCGCTCCAGAATACATCTTCTCCACTAGAAAAAGAGGAGATTTTGATGATTGAGTCACGCTGATAGTATAATTCTTGCTACCTAACGGAAGGGTGTGTGTCACCTTCCATCACACCAAAGGCGACATGATTCACCACCTAAACCTTTGGCAACTCTCTCCTACCGACCATGAATGGAGGGGAGGGGGCACAAGAAGCGTCGGCAGCAAGAAGGAAACGTGGTGGAAGGATTGGGACATTAGAACCGACACCTCTCATGGGTGTTTTCACTCCCAGATTTTGCACTGTACATTTCTCTGGATGTCTAATTTCTTTTGACGAGGGTGAAATAATAGAGTTGCACCTCAGCTTCCATCGTTCATTCATGTTTGTCATTACATAGTTAACGCCTTCAAAAGTTACCCTGTGATAAATGAGAACATTTGTTTGGTGAGATTTTGTATTGAAGTAATTGAATTTGCTTAAATTATGAGATGCCAATATAAGTGCAACATAAAGCCCTTACATCATGAATAAAGACATAGTACTTCAGAAATTCAACAAACACTTTCAAAACAAGACAGATCAGAGAGATCTTAAATATTTTAGGTGTAAAAATTTATTGAATGATGTCTCGGGTTTGATACTTCATCATCATCATCATCATCATCATCATCATAATGATATAAAAGATTTTTGAGATATCCGACTCTCAACTATTGATGTTACTATAACAATCAATATTAATATTTAATTAATGAAATAATTGGCAAATTCGGAATAAGAAAGACCATCATGTATGAAAAATGCCACACAAAAACTATTGATTGTGTCAAATCGGAAAGAGAGATTGGATCTACCCTTACAAAACGAAGGACCCACACCAAATTCCTGGTCCATTCAGAGCTTTACAGAAGTGATCAACACACTGCTTGTCTTACCAGGGACAAAAATTTATGAACAACGTGAGATGCTGATGTCTAACTTAATAAAAAATATAATTGCTTGGTAAATTGCCAAAATGATTCCACCTCCTCTAGTTTTGAAGGGTGCAAAGCAGCAGAGTCTAAAGCATTTCGTGGCCCCCGCCCTTCTCCTATGTAACCAGCCTGTCCACAGTGCTGGTTTTCTCTTTCTCTCTCTATCGACCCTTAGCCGTCCTTAAGTGCCACCAAAAGCTAAGAGAAGAAGCCAACCTCAAATCCTTCTCTTCTTCTTCTTCTTCTCTCTTCTCCTGCAACCATGGGCTCCTTGTTCGAGAATGTCCAGAAGAAAAGGTTCTTCCCCACCATGCCTTACAAGGACGAGCTCCCCACCTTCCAAGTGCAGCAGCAGCAGGACACCCACCTCATAGGCCTGAGGAAGCGGATCTCCTCTTTCTCCGTCAAGATCCAGCCCTTGTCCTCGGCCTCCACCGAATGGGCCATCAGGCGGTGCAAGTCCATGCCGTCCATCGGGGAGTTCGCCGGTGGGCCTCTGAGGAGGTGGTGGGGCTCGTGGTGGGGGTGGATCCTGTCGAGGAAGCCGGTGTTCGCTCAGGACATCGAGATGAACGAGGAGGAAACGGCCATGCTCGGGTGGCACAGCAAGGGGAGCTGGCGGCACATCTTCCACAGGGTGCGTTCGGAGATCAGGAAGCTCATGCGATCCAACTCCCTCCCTACCACACAGGGATTTAGGTATGACTCGTTCGGCTACGCACAAAACTTCGATGATGGGAAGCCAGTAGAGCTATCATGATTACTTCCACAAGTATATATATATATATATGTGTGATGATGATGATGATAAGAAAGAGACTACTGTTTGAAGATATGTAGTGGTTCGTTATTATTATCATGCTGTTATTCTTTAGTTTTAATTTCTTGGAGGGAGAGGGGGAGGATTAAATGAGGTTGTAAGCTGCGTGCTTGTGCTGTAAGAAGCGTTCTCTTTGACAAGTAGAAACCCTTGGAAATCTTCTGCTAGCCATGGTGGGAATCTGATCTGTACTGCTTCACTCCTTACTATTTTCTGTAGTTATAATTCAAGCAAATAAGATTTGAAGTTGTACTTCGTGGTCTCTGCTTTATGTGTGTTGTGTGTGTCGGTTGTATTAATTCAGTATCACAGATCTATAGATGTTGGACACAAAAAGTTACGGTCCTGTTTTGCCGTGAGAAGTAGATCAGATCCACCCTCGTAAGAGAAGACCAAATCCAACTCAGATTCTTGTGGCAGGGCAAATGGGAATCCACCAGAACGGAGAGGACATGTGACGTGCCACCTACACTTTGGTACTACTGCAAGCTGCGACCAACTAATACTTGGATCGAGAGGACATGGGGATGTGTATGTATGTATTCATGTGGCCACCACCTTTCTTCCTTGCTAATGCTTCATGATTGAGTCGGTGTTGATCTCGCAGCTGTGAGTATGAAATCGGGATGACAGATCCTGATATGCTGTAAAGATGCCAAGTTAAAAAGTCAGGATCACAGCTCAAACATAGGAGGAGGTTTCATAACCTAATAGCTTGAGCTTGTTGGGTCCAACGGGGCCCCCCTTCCTAACTATCTAAGATTCTTTCTCCGCAAATGACACAAGCAAGCATGGAAGCACGAGATGCTGCATTTCTGCAAATGTTGAAGGTCATGGTGATTGGGTCTCAGAAATGGATGCTGTGGTCCTGTCAAAGCTCCAATTATCGAGTATCGAACTGTGGGAATTGTTGGCTACATTAGTGAAATGCACAATAGTGCTGGGTCCCAACAAAAGAAAGGAAATGGTAAATTATTCATGTTTATATATCTTTTGATGGTGTATTATTCCAACACAAGGGATACAATAAATTGAATTAATTTTTGAACACTAAATCAGTCCAATATTCACAAATTGTCATCGCTCTTTCTGTCCAAGTGATAATTTTTCTTGCAGCAGCTAACACACATGAACATGCAATGGGTCCGGAAGAGGAAATGGACAAGTCCTTGGCAAATTTTGAAGGAATAATTCAGACTTTGAGAGCAACTGCTAAAAGAAAAGCTTACAGTGTCCAGGCAGCAAGCATCTTCTACACACACAAAAAAACACTGATTGCAGCAATAAAAGAGAAGTCTTGCAGACAAGTATGTTCGAGTTTCATAACATTAAACCTCTGTATGAGGTCGGGCATTGTATCTGGTCGGGCACATCCAACATTGATCTTCTTTTATAGGTACCAGATCAAAGGCTTTGTCTCGACTATTCGACTCCCACTCCGTGTTGGATCAAACTGGTTCTGCTTCGGATCAATTTGGACTGTTCCAACATCTCTCTCTCTCTCTCTCTCTCTCTCTCTCTCTATATATATATATATATATATATATATATATATGACCAACAAATTGTGAGAAGAATGGATTCAGGTGACTATTTTTCTTCTTTTTCTCGCCTTTTGCTCGAGTATCACTCTTACCTCTCCATGTATTCCATCTTTCTTCTTTGCTTTCCTGTATGCTAACTTCTTGGTCCCGACATATATAACAAGTTTCTCTGTTCTGAATTGGGATCACAACGTCCTCTCTTGGCAAAGTAGTGATGTTTTACCTAAAACAGATTTGTTGCACAAACAAGATCGGAGAAGCAAGGTTAAGGAATGTGGAATATGACAGGGACAGAAAGACCATTTCCATTGAAAGCAGGCAGGGAAAGAGAAAAAGAATACACACCAGTAAATCATTTCCATTTCAAAAGATCAAAAAAACTATGTTGCTAACAATTTTATACTCATTAAATAAATTCTCTTTTGTTACGAGAAACTTCTGCTTGCTAAATCTAAATTTTAATTTAGTGAAGGCCTTCATCATTATTATAATACATGATGGCACAACGTATATATATATATATATATATATATATATATATATATATATATATAGAGAGAGAGAGAGAGAGAGAGAGAGAGAGAGAGAGAGAGAGAGAGCAAAATGTTCAAATATCTTGGTTGGGTAGAGTCTTTGAAACTTTGAATTGGTTTAAGATTGGGAAAACTCAAGTATATAGTACAGGTGATTTAGGCATGAAAGGAACAACATGCGTGGACTTGAAGGACGAACGAACATTCTTTTTGGTAGGCATGCAAAGTCATGAATGAGATTGTTAGGCCGCCATGTGGTATTTGCTCCTTCATTTCTCATCTTTGTTTGCAGAATATTCAAGTTGATCACAGACTAATATATGTCCGAAAAGATTGACCAACAAATTGTGAGAAGAATGGATTCAGGTGACTATTTTTCTTCTTTTTCTCGCCTTTTGCTCGAGTATCACTCTTACCTCTCCATGTATTCCATCTTTCTTCTTTGCTTTCCTGTATGCTAACTTCTTGGTCCCGACATATATAACAAGTTTCTCTGTTCTGAATTGGGATCACAACGTCCTCTCTTGGCAAAGTAGTGATGTTTTACCTAAAACAGATTTGTTGCACAAACAAGATCGGAGAAGCAAGGTTAAGGAATGTGGAATATGACAGGGACAGAAAGACCATTTCCATTGAAAGCAGGCAGGGAAAGAGAAAAAGAATACACACCAGTAAATCATTTCCATTTCAAAAGATCAAAAAAACTATGTTGCTAACAATTTTATACTCATTAAATAAATTCTCTTTTGTTACGAGAAACTTCTGCTTGCTAAATCTAAATTTTAATTTAGTGAAGGCCTTCATCATTATTATAATACATGATGGCACAACGTATGCGACGAAGAGAAAGAGAGTTGAAATTAGAGCTATAGCATATAATAGTACTAGTGCATTTAGAAATACATTTGTATTTTAATATATATTTAAAAAAAATTGAGTGAGCCTTTAGTTGTAAAATTATTCGTGTGTTTAATAAACAATAAATAAAAAATAATATACATTGACATAAGTGTTGTTTGATAAAATTATATCTAAAAATTTACTAAATATTATATGATAAATTTATCTTTCTTAAATAAAATGAATGTATATAATCTTATAAAAAAATTTACATGATCCAAATGTATTATAAAATGTAATCAAATAATAAATTTTGCGAGAGAAGAAGCTAACAACGGTTAAAAATCGAAAGAATGATTGAAGAAATCAGAGTTGTAATTTCTATCATACAGTGACGATGTTTCAAAAAAATTTATTAGCATCCCTATCTTGATGTTACCTCAAGCATACATGTTCACAAAAGTATCCCTACGATTTGCTTGTTATTACCCAATAAACGTATTGGCAAAAATATTAAATGACATCAAGATTTATATTTTCAGAACAATGACTCCCATCTTTATCCTTTTACCTCATCATAGTCAATTTTTTCCCACAAAGTTTTGCATCCCATATAGGACCCTGAAATGCCCAACAAAACGAATTAATAAGAGGGTTTTGGGAACTTTTGTTTGAATATGTACTTCGTCGCCGATCGAAATGGAGAATGAGAACCATTTTCATCGACAGTCAAATGATTAAATCTCAAATCAAGCACAGGTTATAAGAACCATTTGCATGTCCAGGCTGATCATTAACACACCCGAGTCACCAGAATGTAGAACTTCCAATTATCATGGATGTTCGGACCCGAAAACATTGTGATTTCACCAAGTCGGACTATATTCAGCTATTGATGTGTGGATCAACCAATCAACCAACCTGCACTTACAGTAGATTTGTCCGCCCATAGGATCAAAATCAATAGTAGCTTACACTTGGAAAGAGAAAGCTGGAGTACCCTAGAGAACATGTATGCATGAATCATAGCTTGGTTTTTGCCTTGTCAACATGTGCATATACTCAAATCATCCAAGAATCCAAGAAGCAATTAAAGTAGTGATAAGGGATAATTTGGTCGGTTGCATTGGATGATAGACGTACCTTGTACCTTATCCTTCGGAGCATCTGAGCTCCAAAAAAAAGTCTCCGAGGGTCAGAAATTATCCCGTATGATTTTGTCCTTTCGAAACAAGTGAGCTCCAAAAGATCCTTTGTTCTCGTACTCCTTAATCGATGTGAGACTAAATGATCTTATCCGCTTTGGACGATGAGGATAAGAGAGACCTGACGGACTTATAAGCCCTTGATTACTATACTCCTCAACCAACATGAGAATAAATGACCTTGTAGAAACGAAGAATACGATGGTTATAAGATAAGTAATGTAAGGGAAACAAATTCCCATCATTTAGGCCTCACGATTAAGATAATAAACAATTCCCTATTAGTTCCTCTCCCTATATCCAATACTTTCATGCATTCCTCCTATATATTCTCCATGATTTCTCCTTGTGTAATCATTTAAATCCCCGCCAATTATAAATTTTTCATGAAACTTCTTGAATGATTCCATCGATAGGATTATCCATAAGTACCCTTTGATTTAAACATCTAGTAAGCGAAGCGGGAAACAATGTAAAAGTAAGGGAAACAAATTCCTATCAGTTAGGCCTCACGGTTAAGATAATAAACAATTTCATATTAGTTCCTCTCCCTATATCCAACACTTTCATGCATTCCTCCTATATATTCTCAGTGATTTCTCCTTATGTAATCATTTAAATCCCCGCCAACTATAAATTTTTCATGAAACTTTTTAAATGATTCCATCGATTGGATTAGTACTCTTTGATTTAAACATATAGTACTGTTTGACTAGCATAAGCACTACAATGTTCAGCACAAAACAAATAAAATATTCTACGAGGACTTGTCTCTCTTGACTGTTTTCCCTCTCCACCATTACTTGATCAAAATTCTACTTGGAACAAAGAAAGATAGATTCTAGCAAGATGCTGACCGAGTTCAACAATTCGAAGCTCATTGACGTCCTCCAATGCACTGATTTACCCAAAAACCTGTAATTTATTAATGCAAAAAAAGCCAAATTGATACAGTAAATTCACGCGTTTAATTTCAATCGAACTTTTGCCCAAAACGAAACCCTAAATCCCGCGTTTAATCATTAATCAATATAGACCTATGAATCACCATGATGCTCTTCAATTTAGATCATGTAATCTATCAAGAAAACAGGAACCTCTAAAAACCAAACCTAAAACTATGGCAGGATCAAATTAAAAATGAAGCAAGAAGGAAAGGGAACCTTTCGATTCAGTTGTAGTAGACCTCGAGGCCCATGCCGTCATGGATCTCGTAGTCCGTAAGGGTGATGTGATCCATATAGATGGTGTACCACTTCTCGATGCGGGTGCCCGTCTGCGCCGCCACCAGCTTCTTCAGGTCGCCGATCGTGTCGTCCTCGTTGCACTTCACTCGCACCTTCTTCCCCGGCCAATATTTAGCACCACCTCGATCATCTTCGCCTCTCTCTCCTCTCTCTCTCCGAAGAACGTTGTCTCGTAGCGGGCAGTTATTTATTCAGGGCCAATCGGTTTCTTCATGTTTCTAGACTCTTCGGCACGCTTCGGATTCGTACTGTAGAGAGCAATAATTTGGGGCCCAACCCGTCTCGACATATTTCTCGTCTCTTCGGCAAGCTCTTTGGGGCCCAACCCGTCTCGACATATTTCTCGTCTCTTCGGCAAGCTTCGGATTCGGATGCTCACGTCCACGCGGAAATCGGCTCCGCGTATAACACACCAAAATTTTAAGATATATAAAATGTCTTCTTCTTCTTCGATCATAACCACTCTCAAACTTGAATTTACTTTCAACTAAACAAACTAATCTCTCTAAATAACTTGTGCCCTAAGTTTACCTACAAATAAACATATTTTTCATTTAAAACTATAAAAAATATTTATCAACGCAACAATAATGCAAGTAACTCTATGACGACGTTACAATTAACGAGGACAGAGGCTTCATGCAAGGCTGCTTTCATTTGAAGCTGCCATGATTGGGACATCAAATAGTTGGAGGAGACATGTTTACGTTCACTGTTCTTGTTGGAAAGAAAAAGACAGTTCAACTCCTACTTGATATAACAAGAAAGATATTTTACTTGGACTGCACGTACTTATCATGACATGCATGAAATCCAAATCTTCCTTAACAATTAGCACCAAATTAGCTTATACGAAGTAAAAGCTGTAGGAGTACCAAAAGCCAACTCTGTACATTCAAAGTTACACGATGACATCCATTGTTTGCTGCTGCTTCAACTCATCTCTGTACAAACGGCGTCCGAGAACAATACCCAACTCATCATCTATCTCTCGCTGTCATTCCTCTCCGTCGTCGCCTTCTTGGATCGCAACAACCCCAACCCAAACCCCGGTTTGAGTCCTTTCGTCTTATTGTTATTGCTCCTACTATCACTATTGATGCCGGCGCTCTTTCTCCAACCACTCCACCACTGCGCTCTCTTCACTTTGGCCGCCCGCTCACGCGCGCTGCCGGCGGGGCCTGTCACGACTGGTGGCCGCGTGCACCGAATCAGCTGCCACTGAACGCTCTCGAAGAAGGGGTGCCGCTTGATCTCGGCCGCCCCCCGGACCGACCCCATCCGCCGCGCCGGGTCCTTCACCAGGAGCCGCGAGATCAGGTCCCTCCCCTTGGTTTCCGACCCATTACCGCCGTTGGTCTCCGGGAACTTGACCTCCCGAGTGAGGATGTTCCGCAGCGTCGCCTCCTTGGTGGCGCCCTTGAAGGGCGTGCGACCGTAAAAGAGCTCGTAGAGGAACACCCCGAACGCCCACCAGTCGACGCCGTTGCCGTGGCCGCGGCCGTTGACCACCTCTGGGGCCAGGTACTCGTGCGTCCCGACGCACGCCCTCGAGAAGGCCGACGATGGCTCGGCCACCAACTCGGGCTCCTCGTCCTCGCTGGATACGCTGCAGCCTAGGAGGCAGCAGAAGAGGCGGTTCCTGCGGCGAGGTCGGCGTTGGCGGCGGCGGCGGAGGACAGGCGTGACGTGAGATCGGAAGGAGAGGTCGAAGTCGGAGAGCATGATGTGGCCGTCGGTGCGGAGGAGGATGTTCTCGGGCTTGAGGTCGCGGTACACGAAACCGAGGGCGTGGAGGTACTCGAGGGCGAGGAGGACCTCAGCGGCGTAGAACCGGGCGGCCACCGGCGGTAGGCGGTGCCCGCGACAGCGACGGAGGAGCAAGTGCAGGTCACCACCAGGGCAGTAGTCGATGAGGAAGCACGCATAGTGTGAGGCGTCGAGCCGGGCGTACAAAGTCGGCAAGAACGGGTGGTCCATCTCCGCTAGCGCCCGAGCCTCGGCCCGCACGTGCCACATCTTCCCCCTGCGGCGGCCGTCGTCGTTTTCCTCCTCACAATCGTCGTCATCGGGCTTGGAGTAGTTGTCGGAGGAGCGGGAGAGAGCATCGAGGTCGATCACCTTCAGGGCGAACTCGGAGGACGAGTGATCATCATCGAAGCCGTGGAGTCGGCAGTGGAAGACGCGGGCGAGATGGCCGGAGCCGAGAGGGCGGAGGAGGCGGAGGTGGTGGAGGTGCAGGAGGCCATCAGGTGAGAGGTTGGCTGCAGCCCGGAGGGCAGACCAGTGGGGATCGGAGCAGTTGTGGGGGAGGGGCTTCGGAGCAAACGAAGACGAGGAGGAAGTAGAGGACGAGAAGGACGCCAAGCTGAGGCTGCTGCGGGCGCTGAAAGTGGAGGCAGACGTCGTTGAGCTAGTGAAGCTGCTGTCGAGGTCGGAATAAGAGTCAGGCGGGAAGAAGCTTAGCGTCTCCTCTCGATCCATTTCGTGAAGGCGATCAAGAAAGAAGAAAGACTTCGGAAGGCTAAGCAACTCGGGCGGTCTTTAAAAGGTCGAGAGAGAGAGAGTGAGTGAGAAGCAACATAAGTTCCATCAGCGCATTCCCTATACTATCTCAAGCAGGTGGAAGTACTTGATGCATTGTACGAATAATAACAGTGTCAGAAAGAGCAGAGAACGGAAGGCGAGACGTGGTATTATTTTTACGTGGACGTATGTAAGATTCACGTAGGTTGTAGTAAATCCAACGGATCGAGTTGGTGCATGAGGACCACATAGTTTGACCATACGGCCGACACAGCCGACATAGACACGACGCCGAACTCAGGCATTCATATTGATCTGAGTTTGTAGTACTAATTTTGTTACTATAAAGATTAATTACTGTCACATTGCAGTAATAATTAATGGCATCATGTGAGCAACCTGTTTCTTAGTGTGCTCTTAGGGTTTTTCTTAGTAGATCTAAAAAGAGGGTTAAGAAAACTATTCTTAGGAGTCATATAAGAGGATTTCTGGTTAACTCGAGGGAGAGTTATTCTTGCTATTTATTATTATCATGCTAGATTTTTTGGTTTATTCTTTGGTTGTTCATTCATAACGTGAGATTTCTCAAAATTAAATTTATTTTTCAACATATGTCCTAAATTAAGCTTTACAAAAATAATCATATGAAAAAGAAGAAGAAAAACTCATGTTCTCCATTATGGTCATCACTTGTTGTATTTTCTAAATACTCTAAAATTTGTACATCAAATTTTGATGTTAAAAAACTTCTTCGGTCATGTTCATATCGCAATACAAATCTTATTATTTAGTTTCGATTTCGTACATGTATTTTCATCTTATTTTTGCATGATCTCGATAAGATATTGTTACTAAAATAAGCCACACCTAATAATAATAATATTATTATTATTATTTGCTTTAACATCTTCATCAGATCGAGTAGATAATTTTATCGTGATGTTGATCACAGATCCTTTTTGAATTATCATTTCACCATTTGATGGTGTGAGTGGAAATCATCAAAGATTAAGCAAATTTCTCTCTAGTCTTTGCTCTGAGTATTCATGAAATAATGATATAATCTTCTATTGTTTGATTTATCGAGTATATTGATTTGTCATATGTTAGCTACTTCATTAAAAATCTACAATTAATTTGCTACCATTTTCCATCAAAAAAAAAAATCCCAATAAAGAGATGCTTTCACTATGCTCTTTTGGAGGCCTATCAAACTTTGACTACGACACACCTCAATAAGAAGATGACCAAAAAAAATAAAGAAAACGAGGAGGCATGCAAATCATTATTAAATTATGATATAAAGCAATATTTCTAGAATTAATATGAATTAAAAAAAGAATAAAACGACCATTTCGGGTCGTAATTTTATTTTCTATTTTGGTAATAATATAAATTTCTATTTAGAAATACATCAATGATCAATAGGGACTTGAAACATTCACTGAACTATACCCACACACTAATAATTTTCTGAAAAGAGAACTCATTTTTCATTAAAAAAAGTATTTTTATTATATTAAATAACGTATATGAAGCTTCAAATGTCTCAACAGAGACAAAAAAGAATTCATGTTGAAGCAAAGGCTTATAGTCAATATTTAATATTGTTCTACTACACAAGAGTGGTTTAATCAATTATGCTGTAGTATATGTTCATAATGGTAAAAATGAGTTCTTTTAAGTATGCACACAAAATATTTTTTGGGAAGAGAGAGAAAAGATGTGCCTGCCTGCATTATCATTTAATTACAGTCCCTATTGACTGACTAATTGGGATTAACCATTAACATACATCAGGGAATGACAGGATTATATGATCCCATAGTTCATGCAAATAGACCATAACAAAATGCCTTCTTTGACTTCTTGGTTCGTAAAATACATCAGTCTATTACCACATCTTGCGGCTTCGTATTAATTAATATATGCAGGTTGCCACTTGAGAAAGCTTAAAGAGGTCATATGAATATGAGATGGAAGTCTCATGAAGCCCTTAGCTTCAAACATTAACGTGGTATCACGTGAAGACGACAACACTCATGTGTTTGCTGATGAAAATGAAGTCAATCGAAGTGCATGTGAGAGATGATGTGAATAAATTGGGGACAGCTGAGTTGAGTTTGTCATTCATATTATATCCATTTATGTGTATAATATGAATGTATCGTGCAAAGGTTGTGAGCCCTTTCATCAGTGGTAGTTAGTATATACATATATATATATCGTGGATCTAAAGAAAGATACAACATTTCTCCATCTCCTCTACATAAAACATGTCCTCGGTTCCATGTTGATCTATGATATGTTACAACCCAACTGTCCCCGTCACTCATCATCTCCAAAACCCAACTGTTCCACCACTGGTAGAACCAAACAACATCTTCTCAGCTCAATGTGATACTTACTGTTCATGGCAGTCATTTTCCATACGAGACTCGTGATTTCTGAAACTTGTCCCTTCCGGTGCATAAAACATGTTTACCAACTGACATGCTTAATTTGAGGGCACTAAGAACAGATACATCACTTGTTATAATCGATCATGGACTTCTTATACATAAAACATTCTCACATGCGTTTCCCTCCTAATTAATGCATAACCACCGGCATCCAAAGATGTCCTCCCAATCATATGATCTCAGTTAAGAAATTCCAAAGGAGGAAGGACGAGAGAGAGAGAGAGAGAGAGAGAGAGAGAGAGAGAGAGAGAGAGAGAGGAATATAATGCATTTATGACTCACCAAAGATGCCTTGCAATATGTTGAATTGGGTCCCAAGATATATAATGCATATGGCCGGAGTTTGTCTGCTGAGCTACCAATATATTAGACTATCTTCCAACAGGAGATTTCTTGGGGAAGATGGCATAACGTGTACATGTCGAGCCACTGAAATCAATTACATTGCTATTTATCTTTCCTGAGCTTTAACAAAGAGAACATTCATGCAGAGGAAGTGAGATTAGAAAACATGCAAATCTGAGAAGTCAGTCACATGAAAGGATTCCTTTTAACTGAGAACTTGGTATGGACGTCCACTACAAGGGGAAGTTATTTATCCCTACTGGTATATAGAAAATAATTATGTGGTTATCAAGCTAAATAATACATGAAATACTACAAGTATTTTAATTATGATAAGTGTCATCTTGTAAATAACATCAAAAGCTATTTCACTTCTTAAAAATGTGGTTATTAAATTGCAGGAAATACGTAAACTTTTAATTATATTTTTAAAACTAGCATTATCATGATTCTTATTTGTCTGTGTAGGTCATTGTAAACAAGAAATACTACAGTTTTCACCTGTATGTAAATCATTATTACATAAAGATAAATATGATAGCAAAATTTATTACATAAAGATAAATACATCCATCTAAGGGGATGATAGTCTCCAAAACTTCTAGATAGAAGGATGCAAAGAGAGAAGTTGCTCCAACGGAATAGATATCCAGAGGGTTAATCCTAATTCTCCAGAGGAAAAATTATGTGTAACGGACTACACATATTGAGGAAGGGTATCTCAAGATGACAACTCCATAAAGCTCAACAAATCGAGTGAGCAATGAAGAATCATCCCATGATCTCTCATGAGATAATGCGTTAATGATACATTGCAAGATTAAGTTGGGGAGCGGCCCAAGACAATATCAAATGAAGACACACTTAGGATTGATGTGGAATCGGATTCAACAAAGAGCTGACTTATGGAATGATGGGCCCAAGAGTCATTATCAACTCAATACAAACCAAGAAGCGGAGTAACTTGAGTAGAACTTAATAAAGTACCTAAGTTACATGAAGGGAGTCAACATAGAAGATAGAATATGGAGTAGAGGTGTGAATCTTAACATAGAGCGGCATCATGTTATTCCATGGGTCCATCATTCTGATGGAACGAACTCAACCTACATAGTACCAATATCGAAGGGAGCTTCAAGGCATATATACCTTAACTCGATAAAGCATTTGATAAAGGAATTAATGTGACTTAACTTATGGATGTAATGTTGCAGTCAGAAGGTCTTGATGTGGGGTAAGAGGACGTAGTGGTAACCTAAAGTATATGCTATAATGCTACCAATTCGAGTTATTGTGAAGAAAGTGATGTACAATGGAGATTGTGCCAGGAGATAGAGGCCCAAGATCAAGATAATGGTGCATCAACTTTAGTGAAATTGATAGACTTCGGGAGCTTCTAGGTCATAGATTATTCTAGAACCGTGCTTCGTCCGGGTGTGACCCGAGAGCAGGTAAACTTAGATCGATTGCTAAAGGAGTGAAAACAATTGAAGATGAGGAAGATCCTGTGCTGGCAGATAACCCCTTCTTGGTCATGGGCCTTTGTTCTTTCTTCTTTAGATGCTGCTCAACATCAAATTAAATTTGATGATAAAATTGTATAAATATCAAAATTCCTATAATACAATACATCATAAAATAAATATAAATATAAATATTACATATAACATATTTTATGATAAAATATAAAATAACAATGAATCTTATTAGTTATCGGAACTAATTTAACGCATCATTAATGTTATTAGGTTCTTAAGACGTGAGCAATCGAAAAGCATATCTACGGCAGACTCAAAAGTTAAGGTTCCTTCCTTCCTGCTGTAATCAACCATCCACTCAAAAGTTAAGCTTGGCATCGATTCCCTCCATGGATGGATGCTGCGGCTTTACTGATGCCAACTTTATGCGTTATATTTCATGTGTTGTACCCCCAAAGAGAGAGCTAACATCCTGCGGAGCCATCGACAAGCAAGCTAAGCAACGACCATGGCGTGGTTCTTCGCGGAGAGGAGAGGACCCCAATGGAAGCATGGATGGAGAGAGCAAACACTGTCCTCCCTCTCCCTTCCTCCCCCTCAACTCATCGCCATCTTCGCCATCGTCATCCTTTTCCTGTCCGTGTCGTGGTACGGGGACTACAAGACGCAGGTGCGGCGCACCGAGACCAGCTTCAGGTTCCTCCTCTTCCTCCTCCCCGCCGCGCTCATCGTCGTCGCCCGCTACGTGGTGAGGGATGACTGGTTCGCGTTCCGGCTGCCGCGGGCGCGGCGGGAGTCTATACATCCGGCGGGGAGCTCGCCGTGGGGGGTGTTGCTGCTGGTGCTGCTGCTGCTGGTGATGGTCTCTTACCAATCTTCCTTCCACGCTCAGTGGTTTAGGCCACTGTGGAGGGTGGATTAAGCCGCTGCAGAGAGGTGAATCCAAGTGTGGGGTAGGGGATCCTGTTTTGCTTAGAGCTAATTAAGTTTGCATCTTGACGTGCAAATCTTGGAACCAATGATGTTTAATACATAAATAAATGTAAGCATTATATAAATAAATAAAAGGTTTTGTTTACACATCCATCACTGTATTGTTTGAAAACAGCGTATTTACTAACCTTTATGCTTCCCAACGGATAATTCATTATCCAATTCTTAATAACTTTTCTTATTTTTATTGGTAAAAACATGTCTACATATACTATCCTCTCCAAGTTTAAAAAGAGCACAAATGTCCTAACAAGTTTTGATTAAAAAAAAAATTATCTTCCACAATATTGATCTCCTCTGTTCCTTTTATTAATAATAATCCAAGAAATCGGAATAACAATTTCTACCAATAATTATCTACTGTTTGTTTGAATTTAAAAATAAACAATATGTAAAAAAAAATATTACATACTATTATCATAAAAAAAATTAAACTGTTAATGGCAATTAAAGTCAAAGCATCTCTATCCTAGTAGTCAAATTCTGCTAAGTTCATAGATGATTTGTTTAACAAATATTTAAGATTATAACCAATTCCCGCAGGAATCATCAAGGTAGCCATAGTTCAGGAACGAGGAAATCACATCCAATCTCGTGGTTCCGTATACTGCAATCAATATCACTGCAGTGCTAGTTAAAAACATGCTGGCTTAGCCCCTAAGACCACTTAAATCATCTTTTAATCTCATAAAATGCAGTGCAGATTTAGAACATGTCATGGAAATTAAGTTTGATCTGACACCATCTACATGATCTCATTAAACAACTTGTAAAGACCCAACTAAATATAATTATTATATATGATATCATTGATACCAATGTATTTTTCCAGCTTAGGTCATTATCCAAGCTAGCTTATGGAACAATGCTTATCCGACAAAAAACCAACAAGGATTGGAAGAACATATTTGGATGCTGCCAAGCTTAAACATATAAAAGATGCCTAAAGAACTGTGAAAGGGATGCCAAACTTGAGCCGTGAAGAAGATATCTAAAAAGAGATGAAGAATAGCATCTAGGCATAAGCCACAGCGGGCAACTTTTGCTGTTGGAATGCCTCCCACAAAGTATCATATCAAGCGCCAACACCAAGATCAAGGATATGGTCTATGGCTAGATCACTCAGGAGTAGTACTTTACACTTCATTTACACAAGTTTAGCACTATATATACAGAAATACTTTAATGATATAATTTATAAAAAGAAAAAGTTATCTGAAGTATGCGCAACCAAACAAATGCATTGTCTTATCTTCTTTTCACATAAATACAGTTTGATGTTACTGACAGTGCCTTAAAAGATAAATAACCATAACCAAATTAGATAACTAATTCCTTCAATTATGTCACTATTCTATAAGCAAATTAGTAATATTCTACATCAATCTCAACATGAGTAACCTTTTTTTTTTTATTGTCTCAGCGGTGTGTGCATCTCAGCTTCACAAGTACAGCTTTCCTTGTATCAGCCCAAAGAAAGTACTTTCTAAAAAGTAAAAACAAATAAAACCATATTTCTTATTCAGGTTAGGAGTCCTGCATGCTGGATTGGAGAGAACAAAAGAGAGTCAACCAACCTCAGGTATTAGCCGTTTCTGCACTGTCATAAGCATTAGATTTGTGTTTAGGTGTAAAAGTAAAGCCTTCTGGAACCTTTCCAAGCAACATCTCAGATATCCGAATCTGCACTTTCCACAAAACCAAATATAGCATGAACAGCAAACAATCTGCAAAAAGTTAGAATAGGAGTTAAACTCCATACCCAGTCAGCGGCTGAATCAGAAGCCATTAGGGTCTCAAGGTCATCTCGGCCATAGTAGCTGGGTGGTCTCCAATTTAAACGCTGTGGAACTACATCTAATAGGCCCAGTGGAATATAGCGGAATGTATAACTCAGCCATTCCAACAGGAAATGCCTCGTTGTCTCCACACCTGGAGCACATCAAATATGAACATGATATAATCATTTGAAGCAAACAAATACAATGTAAACACATGGATATACATGTTTACTAGCATGTAAGTGTCCAAATTTATTAAAGAAGAATTAAAGGATGTCTAAACCAAAATATTTAAGTGAATCTTTCTTTTACTTCAGCTTGATGCACTATGTTTACAGTAGCATGAAGTCAACCACAAACTCAAAATGATAACAATTTGGCAACGAACCATCTACAAACAACATAGTCATGCAGAAAAGTCAAAGTTGTCGCACATGATTGCCTGAGAGCTTAGGCTAGAGCTGCAAATATGCCCCAGAAAATCTAGGCAAGCAATGCCTAGACGCATGTAAAAAAGAGGTCTAAACAAGAGATTCTTTTCTAGCATATTTACTGATCATTTTCCGACCTAATTTCTATTCTATTCATCCGGACAACAACATTTGCTTTTGAGTACATTATAAAACCGCCATTTACTTTTGTTAATCATTTTATACTTAAGCTTAACTAGACATGTAAAATGACATTATTACCCCTTAGTTAAAAATACACGCAACAGTTGTTTTAAAAGCAAGTTTTACTAAAATATCATGTTTTAAATATTAACAAAATTATAAAAAGAGAAAATTTAAAAGATATAAAGAATCTAAAAAAGAGGCCAAAAAGATGATGAAAAAGATATATATCGAATTGCTATAACAGGGGAAATAAAGTGTAAGGATTTATGCAATATTAGATGCATTAAAGATGAAGATCAAAAAATACGTATTAATGATAATAGATTAAGAAAAGATGGAGAAATTATTTTTATAAATTATTTAATAAATATTCCACATAGATATTAAATTTAACGATAAATAATAGTGGTAGATTTAATAATAATAGATTTTGTTTATAAAATTTAAGCTAGTGAAGTAAAAGATGCATTAAAGAAGATGAAAATAGTTAAAAGTGTGGAACCTGATGATATCCTCATTGAGTTCCAAAAAAGTTGAAGGGACAAGCGAGTGGCTTGGTTAACTAGCTTGTTTAACAAAATCATAAGATTCAGAAAGATGTCTGATGAATAGAGAAATAGTTTTTTAGTATCAATTTATAAGAATATGAGTGATATACAAAATTATTCAAATTATAAAGGAATTAAAATCATTAGCTATACTATGAAACTTTGGGAAAAAGTTATCGAAAGTAGGATAAAGCTTGAAACAAATATCTATGAAAATCAATTTGGTTTTATACAAAGATCAACTATAAAAACTATTTATTTATTAAGATAATTAATAGAAAAGTATAGGCAAAAAGAAATTGTATATGATTTTTATTGACTTAGAGAAAGCTTATGATAATGTTCCTAGAGATTTATCATTGTGGGTTTTACAAACAAAATGTGTATCTATTAATTATATTGATGTTATTAAAGATATGTATGATAATGTAGTTACTAGTGTTAAAATTATAGAGAGTGTGTCTAGTGAGTTTCATATTAGCACAGGATTATATCAAGAATCAACATTAAGTCCTTATTTTTTTACTTTGATAATGGATGAATTTACTAATCACTTACATGATATACTTCCCTAGTGTATGTTATTTGTTGATGATGTTGTCTTAGTTAATAAGAGCCTAAATGGAATTAATTATAAACTTGAGCTATAGAGACAATCCTTAGAAACTAAAGACTTTAGATTAAGTAGGAATAAAACTGAATAAGCAATGTTATTTCTGTTTATCTCACTACTCATGTTTGCCCTTTATTGAAAACAAAGGTTGTAGGATATGTGAACATACATACTGTCTCTCAAAACTGAAAAACAGCACGATAATATATGTATAGAATGTCCAAGTCTTTGTGGTATAATCAACATTGCCAGCTTGGTACCTCTATAATTGAGCGGTGGTCTGCAGCAAGTAATGTTCAATATGACTCTTTCATAAAAAACATAATCAATACAAATCTATCTTAAAATTGCATATAAGAATATTTACTTATAAAGAATGAATTAATTTGAAAAGTTACAAGTTCTCATTACCCTACTCTCTTGAGTGTTGCATATGAGATTGGTTTCTTTTAGTGCATGAAGAAGCGTACCTTTAGTATCAGAGCCCCAATGCTGTAGGCCAAATCGAACAAAATCTTTGAGGATATTGAATCGCTCCCCGGAACTAATATCCCAATGTCTTTGTTCCTTAATCTCAGTAAATATCCAAGGCTGTGATGACAAATGTCTACAAATTAGTGACATTAACGTGAAAACCACAATAGAAAGATATAGATGTCAATTGTTAATGAAAAGTTAGCACAAGAAGAGAAACCTTGACTAGAGCCCCTCGAGCAATCATGCAGGTAGAAAGCTTGGGACAGTCCAATGTGTATTTAATCCAATCAGTATATGAGAAAATATCACCATTTCCTAAAACTTGCAAACTTTCTGGGGCTTTTTTTGCACATCCATAGATATAATCCCAATCAGCAAGCTTGCTATAGCGTTGCTGTCGTGATCGACCATGTATGGTCAGTGCACTGGCTCCCCAGTTAGATATATCTGAAACTAGAGAATCAATGCGATTTCTCCCTTCAAAATAACCTGTTCGCACCTGCGACATTATCAGACAAAAATTAAGGTAAAAACCAATCCATGTTATTAATTTATTCTGGGATTAAAAACTTTCATACTTCAGATGGAACACATCATAGAAGCAGAATTGGATACTTGTGCACCTTAACCGTCAAAGGTTTAGAAAGTGTAGAAGAAGCTGCTTGAATAATGTTCTTCATCCGCAATGGTTTCGTGAGCAGAGCAGATCCAGCTTGCTTGTTTACAACAATATCAATTGGACACCCCATATTGATGTCAATAAAATCAACTTCACATTCACGATCTATGAGCTCAACTGTACGTGCTACCGTATCAGGATAAGCTCCACAAATTTGTACTCCAAATATGTCCTCCGACGAGTGCCGCCTTAGCAATGCCCATTCTGAAGCTTGCCCCTAGTACCACAAGATATTTTAGTTGCAAGAGAACTTAATTTTCTAGAGAGTATATTCTATATCTACTCCCCAAGTGGGAAAAATATGCTCCAGTTACTTGTTACACCAAGGCATGCTAGTTCTAAATGTTAGCTAGATTTAGTTGACATATACATGCCACTTGCGAACAGACATATGGTCTTCAGGTGAAGGAGATTCTATTATACTATGTAAAAATATGTTTCAGCTATCTCATATGCTACCCAGAAAAATGGATAGATATAGGAGATGTAAGATGGAAGGGTTCAGCTATCACATGACAAATACATGTTACTTGTAGTGAACATGCATATGTTTGTCTTACTTCCCAATTTGCTCACCAGGGATACAGATCTCATAATCAAGTGAGAGCTATATGGGAAAACATCAGTTTAGGGGCATATTGTTATAAAGACAACAATAAAAGAAAAAACAACAATACATAGATGATATCCAGGAATTTTCCATGATTAGGACTGAAAAACAAATATACAGGTTTCTATCATATTAGCTACAAGTATGGAGAATAAAGAGATACAATTGAAAATTAGAGGGATATCAAAACCAGCAGGGAGAAAATTGAATTTGTCAAATTAGAGGGATATATGATAAAGTCTTTATCATTATTTATAGTATCTGATAAAGTCTTTTAAGTGTCCATTTATCTCGCCTTGTACGATTACTAGTAATTGTTTCATCTTCTTCTAACTACGCATCTGTAAAAATTTTCCATATGTATTCTTAAAAAATGCAAAATGATTGTGACATAAACTTCATCAGCTTTCCTAGTTCTTAAAATGGCACGGAGACCTATGCAACTCCAACCTTGTGTTTTGATGGGTTTGCAAAATATGATTTAGCATTATACACCTCCAAGAGCAAGAAAAAATCAACAAAGATTAGATCATATTAAGCATCTAATAAAAATTGAAGTCTTAGAAGGCTCACCTGCAAGAGATTTGTGCACATAGCCATTTCTCCACAAGTAATATCAGCACCTAAGGCTTTGCAGATCCTTCTGAAGGGAAGATTTCCAACAGTAGTCAGGGGAGCAAGGTATAGCTTCCCTCTAAAGTCAATGAGCTTTATTTCCCTTGCATGTGGTTTCAGACTCAGATCATCTTTGGAGGAATACAAATTATCAGGTGAAGCATCTTCAAGCCCATTCTGCAAACAGCTATCTCGACTTTCTTCAAAGTTTTCTGCAAGGCATGTGTCCGACCAAATTCTCGTTATTAGTTAAACCAGGCACATTACTCAGGAGTTGATATTTCAAAGCTCAAAATCATAGAGCATAAGTTGTCAAGCATATCATTACTAGTTTTAGGAGAGCTGTCAATTTTATCAGCTTGACTCTTTGTCTTCTTCAAAGGTCTTGAATCATCAGAGATAGACCCATTATCCAAACAGTCATTCTCTACACATGTTGTGGGGGCTCCAAGGCTGCAAAGCATCTCTTTGTTGTCATCCAAGTGAATATTATTTTCTGGGTGATTTTTCATGTGATCCGCTCCTGAGTTTGCACGTGCACCATTACCACGCTGCAAAGTGGAATAATGAAAGGTAAAAGAAAAAAAACAGAACACTCTTCTGCTATCTGAAATAACTTTGATAAAAAACTTAGGATATGAATTCATGTTTCTGATATACTAGAAGTTGTGGTTCAGTTTCAGTAGCTTCTGGTTCAAAGTCAACATCAATATAACAGGAACTAGAACCAAAATAAATAGCTTAGATGTTCCCATGCTGCAATCCTGGAGTATATATTTTCAGTGGCTCCATGATGCAGAAGTAGACAAACATTAAAGATATAATACAGTTAAACTTTTAGTATACTCTTCCAGGTTCTAGCAACCTATCAGACATGACAGTCACAACATTTTTGAGACCTTTTGCAAGAAAAGATTAAAATAGGTAAGAATTTCTCCCAACTGACTTGTCTTTGCTGCAAGCACTACATTCAATTTTTCTAGGGACACAGGATGTGCATCATGATTATTCAATGGACTCAAAATGTGAATCATTAATTTAAGAAAATGCTACTTGAAATTCAAGTTAGTAATAACTTACAGAAGAGTATCCAAATTGGTCATATAACATAATTTAAACCCTATAAATATACACCTAAAAGAAATAGAATTCTCAATTGCAAAAATATTCTTTCTAATTCAGCAAGATGGGACAAACCCATTAATATTACTTCATAAGGAAATGAAAGATCAACATTGGTTCACCAAGTTACATAAAACTGGAAAATAACAGTTTTGATCTCAGAGATAGAACCAAAAACTCAGATGTAGCCAAGTACCAGTGAGACAATAATACTTTCTAAGAAACATAAAAGAAAATAAAATATGAATTTGACCAAAAATAAGGAAAAACAAAGAGCTTTAAGACAAGATATTATCTTACAATTTGTTTATACATAATGGTGATGATGTTGCAAAAATGAAGTGCTTTTTCCCATGATATTACCTACCTCAAGGCCAAGGAGTTTGAGCTGAAAATCTGCATTTGGAAAACTAACTTTGTTCTTCCACAAAAGCTTCTGCAAATCTTTGTTTAGGCTGTTGACTTCAGAGCTCTTAGTAGCAGGTACCTCCAACTTTAAGGATGTTTGTTGTCTGTGTGTGCTGGCATATCTACAAGTTATTCCGTAAGGACAGAACTCTTCAGCACTGACGAATGGACATGTCCCTTCTAGGTCAGGTGGTTTCTGTATGCAACAGCATTACATCCATTGCTGACACAGTATGTACATAGGAGTGGTAGAAGATATGGTAAAAATGGATAATGATAGTAGAAAAAACATCGAGTAGTATACCTCTGCCAAATAGGCATCCAAGTCATGGTTGAAGCGGCAATTACCACGATAAGGGCATGCATCAGCATTGCCACTTTTAGCTACTTCTGGACAGATATTTCTTGTGGACTTTTGCTCCTAAACATTTTTCATAATAAATATAGATTTTCAGATACAACGCATATGCAGAACTAGGAATGAACAATGTAACAATAAAAAATTTATAATATGTGTATACAAAAGTTGAAGTTAGTTAAAGCAAAGCATAGATTCAAGAACATTAAAGAACAAGAGATTGGATAACTAAGGTTTTAATAGGAGGGAACTGAGAAAGAGACTAATCTATAATTTTAGATATATAGTGACTTCACCAAAGATTCTCGAAAGTAAAACATATGAAGCCCAAAAAGATACCCAACAACAAATAAAAATTCGACAAATCTACAGGGTACTCCATCAAATGGAGCAAAATTCATGACTAAACGTAACCTATTAGAATATTGAAATTTTGAATTATTTGCTTGTATCAATGTTTGGAACTTTGGATGTGTCAATTATGATACTTCAAATAATTATTAGAAAATCGGACAATTTTAAGCATGATTTCAAATTTCACCCAGACCGGTATGTACCAAGGGATATTTACCAGTACGTGTTTCAACCGGTGCCATGGACCCAACCTGCCTGGTCCAATCTGGTTCTTTTTTTTAAGTTAAAGAGCTCTCTCTCAAGCCTGGCATCATCCACCACTGGCAGCCCACTCACCGAATATTCCTCTTCATCTCCTCCTCTTCTTGTCCTTCTCCTCCCCCTTGTCGTCCACCAATAATATGCTGATGTACCATGCGTTGGTAGTGTTGATGTGTACTTGACCCATATCGATCCAACCAATGATAGATACGAGGTGTGATATCAAAACTTCGAATCATGATTTTAGGAGACTTCAGGCATACTTCACGGGAGAAATTTGTTCACTTTGAATGTTGACATATTGTTTATAGAAAACATGGACATACAATCATATTGTTTGATTTCTCATTAAGTACTAGATCAATGATGTTCATTTGGAATCTCCTTCAAATTCTCAAAGTATTATGTTATTGAGACTTGTTTTTTGTTCGAGAAGGTTTGAGAATCTAGTCTATTACATGTTATTATTTATCATGATTTGCAATAACATATGCTAACACTACAAGGATTTTATTATATACAGTTGTCATATATGTTACTGCCATATTCATATCATGTTACATTCTACTTTTCAAGAATTGGTGTAATGGTGTATCCCACTCATGTTGTACCAGGCTATTAGCATCTTATACCTAAATTCATACAATACAAGAATAAAATAAATCCTACAAGTATTTGCATGAATAAAATGTGTGAAATTATGAAGATGATTCTGTAACTATTTTATAATCATCTGCAAAAACTCAAAAAATGATCAAAAGATTCACCATAATAAAACATAAATTGGAGTTTTCTGGATAAGAAATTGTGAACTATTTATGTAGTGTATATTTAATCTTAACTGAAACTCAAATATAGATAACCAAAAAGAGCAGGAAACATGTTTGACAGAATTCTAGAGAATAGTAAAAACTTAGCATAAGCTTGCTAAGGCCACCTTAGGCTTTCATACATAAAAAGAAGCAAAAACAGAATACATGTAACTTCAAAAGCATCAGTTGCTCATTATTGTGACTGTAAATATAAATTACAAAGAAGAAATTAACCAAAAAATATTCATAGAAAGAAAACTAAGTATAACAAGATGGACTCTCAATGGCCACCGACAGAGTCTAATACCAGAGGAAACTAAGATGACCAATAATGGCCAATGTCACATTTGAAAAACTCTTTTCAAGACCCAAGTCATAATTACCATTTGATATTGAAACCTGAAAAACAAAAACATGGGATTTATGCCTATACACCAAAACTTTGTAATGTTCCTCTTAATAACTAATAAAACACTAGGGCCCAATTTGCAGATGATTCTTACTCTAAAGTTCAAGCCATGTTGAAGATCTATATTCATGGAAGAGCATTTTTACATAACTAATTAACAGTATTATCCATTTTCAATTTCATTTACAAAAATAGCTTGCTACATGGTATTCAGAGATACATGATCAGTTAACGGGCTTTATACATCAACTAAACATAAAAAAGTGATAACAAAATCAAGAAAAATTATACACCATAAGCTCGTAACGAGTTTCCGATCTAACAAACAAAACCACCAAAAAGAAAAACACCAACCTGCTTCCGCTCTCTCTTGAGCTGCCGCCGAGATTTCTTCTCCTTGACGACAACGTTAGTGGAACTGCTCTTCTTCTCGTTGGAGCCATCCTCGACTCCAGAATCGACGGCAACCGACCTAGAAGGCGGAGGACGGAGGTACTCGGCCTTAACCGGGGCTATTGCTCGGGCTACCAGATCCTCCGGTCTCGGCCGGGAGGCGCCCTCGGATTCGAGGGCTCCCACACTCTCCGAGCCCTCCTTGGCTGGTGCGGCTCCTTCCATGAAGGCGGCGGAAAGCTTTGGAATGGCTTCAGGTAGCAACCGCGAGGGACGGGTTGGGCGAACGGCTACCGCTTCGTGGGGTCACGCAGGGTTTCCTTGGTGGGCGGAATCGAGTAAAATCACAAGTTTGACCTCTATTACTGCAAAGAGAAAATCCATTTTCCAAAATAATAGGGTTTGGGAGATTTACCGGTTTAACTACGGAGGAAAGCATCCATTAGGTATTAGAAATCCATGGGCTAGTTGTCTTTTAACGTCTAGATCTTTATAATTTAAAATATTATATTAGCATCCCTAAAGTTAGAAAGATAAAATATTTAGGTCTATTTATCTTAACCATATCAGTTTTATTGACGGAAACATAAAAATAAAAGGTAAAAAGATACTCTTAATATTCGGTGACCGATGACGATGCCGGTGGCATCGTTGGTGACGGACAATGGCGTCGTTAGCATCGACATCGATACAGTTGCTTGGTCGCCTCTAACCATGATAAGGTCCACTCTCACCGTGATGTCACTCGCCTCCATGAGGAGTGCATTGTTGACCTCATTGCTACTCACCCTGTGTCGCTATGTATTTGTGTCAACATTGACGTAGTTGCTAAGCGACAACTATGTCGGTGTCGACACAAATGATGGTGACCCACTAAGGTGTCTATGGTGAAAATGGTGGCCACCTCGCTACTGACCCGTTGGGCAGATCCCAACCTCGACCCCTCCCCCTTTGTATCCGTGTCAACATCAACGCTGATGTCGAGTGATCGTCGCCCTCCGATCCATGCTCCCTTAGCAAGCTTTGCAATATATCCGACCACCTCATCGACGAGTGGTCTCTACTATTGGACAAGACCATTACCTTTGTCTGCGCCTCCCTGATCATTTGTAGCACTTCCCACATCGATGGTTGCTTCTTTGCATCAACCGCTATGTGTGCCAACGCAATGTTCATCAATGTTGTCAACCTCTCCTTGGATTCCTCATTCCCGGATTACTCGGGGTCCTCGCTGGAGTTGTTCCACTTCTCCTCCCGCATGGAGTGGACCTATCGAGGGATGTTGGCACCATGCTCCTCCACTAGATCCTAGAAGGGAGTCTTCTTGATGAGGAGCTCTAGGAGGAGGATGTCGAAGCCATAGACATCGAAGAGGTGGTGAAGGAGGGCTTGGGAAGGTAGGACTTGGGTGCACAATAGAAGAGGGAGGAGGGGGCGGCGAGGCTGAGGGAAGGAGGAGGGACAAGATGAGAGCATAGCCAATGAGGTATGACTCAAAGTCTAGGCCAAGCAGAACGTTGGAAGGCTTGAGGATGGCGTGCACGATCAAAGAGTTACTTTGGTGGAGGTAGAGGAGGTTGATGACCACATCCTCTGCTATGGCCGCTCGATATCTACATCGATGACGACGTAGATGCAAAGGAGAGGGGTTGAGACTGAGATCCGCCCGACGAGTCAATGGTAAAGTGGCCACCATCTTTGTCGTAGACACCATGATGACTACCATTGTAGATGCAAAGTAACATGGGACAAGCTAATGAGGTCCATAGCGCACTCCTCATCGAAGACAACTAGGCAACTGTGTTAGTAGTCGGCATCGACAACGACGATATCGTCATCCATCACTAAATATTAAAATTATTTCTTTATCTTTTATTTTTATATTTTCATCGATAAAATAAATAGATATACATATTTTACATTCGTAATTATAGGATATCAATATAACTTTTTAACGTGTAAATATCCCAAAACATTAAGGATAGCTAACTAACACTATATAATTAGCCCAAAATCCAAAGATATCCCTAATCTTGCAGTCGTTTCAAAGTTCCCTCTTAAAACCGGTTTCAACAATAAACTATTTGAATTCGATCGGACCGCAGTCTTCCTTCCACCCCAAGCAAGACGCCTACTCTCCACATTAGTGCATGAAATCTTTTAATATGCATGCTACAAAAGCATTGGGATGGTCACATAGATGAATAGCATGAATCAAACTTTAATTTCCTTGCCTCGTGCACTAAACTATCTAAATTTTATTTGAAGTTGTACTTTGAGATCAATATTTTGGAACCAATCAGAATTTCTAAGTCAACATAGTCTCTTCTGCATGATTGGATATCCAAAATTTTCTTTCAACGCTCATATCAAACCTCATCTTTAACTTGAGCATGCTTTTGTTTGGCGTATGCCCTGAGACTAGTTTTATATGTAATGTTTATTTATTGTGAGGAGCAAGGCTTTGAGCCGAGTAAATAGAAAAGCATCCAAACCCTTAACACACGTTGACCTTTAGCAAGTCGGCTAGATCAGATTGACTCGGTGACATGGATCGACGACCATTTCCAACACTAACGCACTACAGTGTTTCTAAAACAGAAAACTTTTTCTCCATGCAAACACGCTCTTCTTCAGTTGACTGAAAGCATTATTGCACATTAATTCAACCCACATTGCTTCTGATCTGTGATGCTATCTATGTTTTCAAAAATAAAGCAGGTCATATAGGAGATAAATCTAAAATGTGAGGTTTATTTAGATAATCTTGTTCACATACATATACAGTTATGAAATTTAGTTCATTTTTATACCTCCTGTTTCTTGAAAATTTCGAAATATTTTACTATTTTGTATTCATTGTTTATTATATATAACGTTTCGTAAAAGTACAACATATTAACCCACAAGGCATGGTTAATGTTACAATTAACTAATATTTTTTATTATTATTTATTCTTAGGGTCATCTCTACTTCAACCATCCTGAGTTTGCTGTACGGATACCTCATCCAATTGAGTTTAAATGCTTAGAATAATATATCCATCCATCTTAACACCCTGTTATGACTCAGCACTGATAAAATTGAACTTCACTACTTTAGTATTAGTTTCACTACATTAAAATTGATTATAATATAAATATCATAATCTTCCTTTGTCCAATGGACTGCGAAGTTGATGTTCAGAACATTAGCGATTTTAATAACAAAAGAACAACAAAAGAATAATGACTGAAACTAACATTAGCCTGTTTCAATATCGACCACCGCATGTTCCACACTTGAATAACAAAAGAACAACCATTAGGCATTTTAAGGTGCTAACTATTGAATACCAAAACCCATCTTGCTAACAAAAGAGCAACCATTATGCATTTAAAGGTGCTAACTAACATTGCTGATAAATATTTCACATATCATTGCAAAATCCTCAGATGGAATCCCATTTTAGTTACTAATAGTTTGAAAAAACACATTCAAACAAACTATCATCTATTTCTGCACACTAAAAATAAAAATCTGGGACAAATCCTTGGGACAAGGCACAATAAAAAGCCACCAAAGTTGTTCCAACGGTACACACCCTGCTAATCCAAAACTGGTAGAACCATACGTGAATTACATCCAATTGAGCAGCACCACAAGTGAATTACAGACCTCTGCATTCTTTGCATTCCAAGTCACATACATTATGATCCTACCATTGGCAACGAAAAGCTATTTCCAATGCATAATTAAGCAAAGGCCATAAGATCCTTGATTTTGAACTGAAAATGAAGAAAAAAATGAGACACTGAACCACTTTTTCAACCTGTCATTACAATTTTACTGCAGAAAGTGCAGTTTGCAAAAGAAAACATTTGCATTACAGCTTCAAACATCTCGCTTCAAAAATAAGAGAATATCACCAGGGCCAGATTGGTAGCTTTGAATGGATCATTGAGAAGCTCAAGGACATTCCAATCCTCATCTGCCAAATGTAGTGGCAACTGCTTCCGGGATAATCTATCAAATCTAATAGTAACAAATAATAAACATTATGGTGAACTTCACTTCCAACTCTAATCTAAAAGATAAAAAATTAACTCATACAACACTCAACAGCTTCATACCTCAATAATTTCTAAAACAATGTAATAAATGACCTTAGCTTCCTTGAACTATCAATTGCACTGTGAGTCCAGTCTTGGATTATGCTTGTGGGTGGGTATTCAGTGGCAGATCAAACAATTTTGAATCAATGATCACCACCAAACTTCTACGGCCATGTCAACCAACAGCATGATCAGTTAAAAGCTGCAACCCCAGCTATTCTTCCACTATTTAAGGTTAAAAGAATCATGAAACCAAAATCAAATTGCTTGCCAATTCAGATTTGCTCTTAAAAATTTGAAGAATCTGGGCTGATCCCTGTTTCCTTGACATCCATCTTGGACTCAACTCCAACTCGCTGATAGAACAGGACATAGGCTGCTGATTTCTTGATTTCATTTTCGTTTACAGGGGAAACATGACTATCATCGAAATGAAACCAGCTGTCTTCTTCAAGTAGCTGTTAAAAGATGAACCCTGATTAAAAAGTAACTATAGGCAGCATTGACAATTTTAGCAGATAAAGTTTGAATTGAGATTATTATTTTCAGCATCTGTCTTAAGAAAAAAAGATGCAACTAATTAATGATGCGTTACTCTGCAGCTAACTCAGAATTCAATCATGCTAATGAAAGAAAAATGGGAAAGGACCTTACCTTTGCAAAAGCAGAGTAGTGACCCCCACCTAAGCCACCATAGTGGTTGCTTATTGCATAGAGTTCATAAACAAGAGAACTTGAAGCACTTTCCCTGTGCCCAACATATTTGCTTAAATCAAGGTTATGCACAGGGAAGTTCACAAATGTGTCAAGTTTGTTTTTCATAAATCGGCTGTAAGAAAATCGTTTCAAGTGAACAACCAAAATATCTGGCAACCTCCATAAGTCAAGCTTCTTAGTTGCCTGCCTGTGTTCCTTGCACCTAGGGCAGTACCTAACACAAAAAAGGGAAAAATATTATAATTATCCAGAAAACATCAAATAACTAAAAAATCCTAATGCAGAAAGAGAACCAACCACATATCATCAGGCCCTAGAGGTTCTTCTTTTATAAATGCTTCCAAGCATGAATATAAAGTGATTGCCTCCTGCCGAGTTTTCTTTGACATGAAACCAGACTTGAACACTTCAGGAAGATCCTCAAGGAAACTGAAGTCATATATTTCATGTTCTCTGTCTGACCAGTTCATCACCACCTTTAGACGAGATACAGGAACAGTATAATCAACATTACCTGTACTTCTACTGATGACCTTCCCATCTGCCAAGGCAAGCTGAATGTCAGGAATACTGTTATGGACCTCTTCTAATTCCATGTCTGATGTTGACAAAGTATCTTCTGAGCACTGAATACCATTATCCGAGAGTACAATAGAATCCAGGCTTGGCCCAGAGCCACTGTCTCTGCTACTCTTGTCCCCATGTGACCATGTAAGTGCATTTGCTCGCAGCAGTGGAGCAAGCACAGAAAGAACAGCAGCATGGATATCTGCTCCAGTTCTGGAATCCATTGATAAGGTTGTAACTAGTGGTGTACCAAGAAGCTTCAGATGGGCACTATATCGTGGTTCTGATAAAAATCTGGAGAAAGAACGTGCTGGATTGAGTATTTCAAGTTACTTTAAAAAAATTCCAACAAAATCTTCACTTTTGAGAAGTAAAATAATCAGGTAAGATAGTGCCCTTTTTTTTCGTTAAGAAATTTCAAGCATAAAATAACATTTTATCATGATGTAAAGTTTAATTAAAAAACGATGTAAAATTTTAATCAAATAATAAAGCCAAATCATTATTACATAGCACTAACCAGTAACCACGGAAATCAACAAGAAAACTAATTATTCAACTATATGGCTCAGCACCATCAATATTCATATTTTTTTTACTTTTCAGTGACAAATAATTCAGATAATGATTCTATTTCATTAGTTATAAATAAAAGTGCAGCACCTTAGATTACCAAAACCATGAAAAGTAATAGTAAGCAAGCAGGGGCATGATGTAAGATAACATATGCAGATACATGCACGAGGGAGTACAAAATCTTACCCTTCTGCTCTCCTATGCAATATCTCTAGTCTCAATAATTTCTCATGGTGTATAGGAAGTCTGTAAGCCACAAGATGCTCTTCATCTTTTATGTTAGATAATGATTCAAAAGAATTCTCTAGGTAGCGGTATATACGGTTGCCATAAACCTGGAAATTGGCAAGATATGCATAATAATGTTGATTATCTCCGACACTTAAAATAAATAGAGAAAAATGACCAAGGACAGCATCTTACCTCTACCAGTACTAAGGCCTCAGTGTGCTTTAGGCATGAAGCAGTACTCAGTGCTTGAATTAGATCTTTGCAACAACCATTTTTTGGCACTGTCACAGTGAAAGGCATGGGAAGAGAGCTGCCATCACCACTAAACACAGTCACAGTGATCGTCCGGGTGGCAGTTGAAGGAAGTGGCAGCGACAAGTACATAAAAGGATCAAATGTCACAGAAACTTTGCTGCAGACAGGACATACCAATGTTGACTTATATTGACCCTGAATCCACCATCGACAATGTCACGAATTTAGCATGTAAGAATAAAACACTAACTATATCTAATATCAGGATAAATTTTACCAGTACAAAGAAAGAACATGTTATATCAATAATGACCAAAAACATCAACAAGAAAGACGTTATAAATTACTTTGACAGTGAAAATTAAATCACAATAAGAATATTATAGCTCAAATGAAAAAAAGGAAAATTTTGTCAGTCTTTTGTAATTTTGTACATCACAAATACCATGAAGTACAAATTGATTGGACACAGATTGTACAGCAACTTTTAGAAACAATAGCTACAGAATTGTCTTTATAGCTGCCCAACAAAAGGTTCAAGCTACATGATCACATCAGATTAAATAACACGTGAAGCAGAATAACTTCCTATTAGAGAGTAATTAAACTGTCATTCAAATTTTAGAATAAAAACCAACATATTTCTTAAACAAAATCCTTAAATATTTAGGTACCAAGCTTGCATACATCCACAACAATAAAATCAGTCCGAGATGTCATTTTGTCAACATTCCTCAGCAAATTCATAATATGGATAATCATGGACCCTTACTAAGCAGAAATAACTTCTATATTCAAGTGTTGCTTCTATAAATGTCAATGTCTTTTCCAAATATTAACTGTGAAATCTCAAGTTCTAATAGTGTTCATGGTTAACATGAGAGCAAATGTCGATGGACAGGATATCAGCAAACATCAATTAGTTCAAAAGGAAAATAATGAAACTGGATTAACAAGCATGCTGCAACTGTATATTCAAATAATTCATGATGCCAAACTAAGATACCCAAGGAGAAAAGTACTTGTACAAACTACAAACTGACTGCAAAACCATGCCTTCCACAATCATTTGAAGTTTCAAACAAGAGCTCATAGCATATTCATACTATTGCTATAATATCTATAAAGGAGAGGCCTATTATAAAATTTCAAAAGCTGGAAGAAAAGATTTCTGCTATAATTGTAAAATTGAGGAATAGGACTTGGAATGTCTATATGAGGATGACGAAAGGCAAATATTGATTATGAAAGCCACTGTGTATGAAGGTAGAACAACTAGACCAAATGCCATAGCCAACAAAGAACTTCAAAAGTCATCTATGAATAGTTTAACTAGAGAATTTGAATTTATTTAAAGACAATACTCAATGCAAATTTTAACGAAAACTTGGTTTGAACAAACTGAAACTAAAATATCTCACTTGGCAAACATCAACAATAATGGAGTCATTTCGAGCCTTGTGATTTTGCCAACATTCCTCAGCAAATTCATCATCTGGACGACCATCTGCATCTTTTGCTTCTATGTAAGGCTTGCTTCTTACACGGTTTAAATCTTCATGCAGACCATCCAATAGAAAGGCAAGAAGTTCCTATAGATAAAAGATTGAGTCAAAATGGTAATGTCAAAATAACCATGATTCACCTTACCGGTCCGTACCAGTGTACCGACCAACCATTGGTATGATATGTACCAAATTGAAACGAGTAATACCGACACATGGTACATTGAGGCATGCCGATGTACCACTCATACCAATCCCCTATCAAACCGGTACATTCCGCTGTACCGAGCGGTATGCTATGGTACGACGAACCTTGAAAATAACTATTATAAAAAAATGAACCTATAATATCTTCTGGTGATAATATTAAGACAATAACTAAAAAAAGGAATTACAATCAGTTAACAGTCATAGTATCCAGTCTCCAATCAGAAAAATAAAAAATGTACAGGTCATTTCAACAAGCAATTATAGATTCACGGATCCATTTCCGACAATAGGTTACTGAAATAAAGTCTCTCATATTATGGACTTGGTCATGAAATAGAGTTTCTTATTATGTGTCACTGATCAAATGCAAATAAACATTGCTAGTAAGCAACTAAAAGTGAAACAGTGAAAAATAGACACATTCACATAGTGCTATATATTTCATCAAAATGTTCACAAAGTATAATTTCATTTCACAGGTTCAAATGGCAATATCAACATTTGTGCACAACAAAATCATTGGTGTCCAGGCGACTGAGGAAGTTGAACCACTATGATGTTAAAAAGGCCTAGCAGGTGTTTCTAAATAAAATTCACAAAACAATCAACATAATAACTTGGTAGAGCAGAATTGAGCAACAGTTTTTGCCTACTGTCAAGCATATGGTTTTGCAAAATGTCAGTTTAAATTTGAAATAAATCACCTATCTATGCAAAGCTGATGATTCATACAAAAGCTAAGAATCATAAAATCCTTGATTAAGAACTATATGTGATTTGCATTGAATTAATGATTTACAGAAAGCAAGGTACAAGTTTCTGAAACCTAATTGCAAGAAAGAGAGAGATAGGAAAGGTGAGAAAGATGGTTGTTTTGTGCTTTTTAATGCAACCAAAGTTGGGTCCATGAACTGAGTGGTGGCCTTAGTGGTTAGTTTACACCTAGTAGCCAAAGCTGAGCCGTAAGCCTAGTTCACAAGGATTACCAGGCAGTAACTGCTGCCCCAACCCTAGACCACTCATAAAGAGGTGGTCTGATCCTATCCTTCTTCTGGACCAGTAAATATGTTACATTCTGGTCCTGACAAAATTATATTCCTTGATCCAAACTACCCACCCATAATCACAATAAACTATCAAATATTGAGTAACCTAATAACCAGTCTATCAAGCAAAATAACTGCAATTATCATGTTCTTCAGTTGAAAATGATCTATACACTCAAAAGCTGAATTTGACACTGAATAAAATTTCAGACTACATAAGCAGCAACCAATAGGAAACAGAGGCACTATGCAAGTTCCATGTCCCATTTCAATTTTGTTCTTGAAATACTTAATTTGATAATAAATGTGAATGCAGCTAAACATTCAAAATTTGAGGCAAATCCTCAAAATCGATATAAGAACATAGTATATTGATCATGAAGATGGTGGCACCAACCTGAGAATCATGTTGATTATATCCACTAAACTGAGGAGCAAACCGAGCAAGCTTTGCTTTAAATGAACGTGGTGCTACTGATGTCCGTCCTGATGACCATAACTTCCTTAGCAATTCTCCAAAAACAATTGCAAGTTCACCCTGTATGATCATAACAGAAATTAAAAACTATATGGCAGCAACCATTTGATATCCTCTGATAAACATTAAGAACTCCTCAATGGAAAATACACAAAAATTATCATATGCTAAACAACAAGTTACCTACTTGCATTCCCAAGGGATTTTCCTTGTTTATCTCCTCACTGTAATCTTGAAGAAAATAATCAACAAGGGGAGGTGTATGCACTAAACACTGTAAGGCACTGTTCATAAAACAAGTATTGCCCAGGTTATGCAATCCTGTCAGTCCTTGACCATCAACCTTTATTCCATTATTCAAAACATCATCCCTATCTTCTGTGTCCCTCTGTGAAGAACTAAAATTGCCCCCTTCTAGAAAATTGGAGCGAAATCCAGTTGAATAGCTGTTAGATAACATAGGACCTCCAGCAATTGTAACAGAAGACCTTGAAGGTTCTAAAGGAACCAAAGCCAATTCATTTCCAGCTGAACTCATACTGACATTGGAAGGCCAAAGCTTATCATCTTGGACCTCCAAAAGAACCTGTGTGAATATAGGAATTAACAAAATGACCAACTGATTCGAATTTGAAGACAACTGGATAGTGCAGAAAAATGTCAGTGCTGTCTAAATTTAGTGTCAATAAAATAGCAATGGGAAGCATAAAAATTACAGCTGATTTCAGTTTTCTTAAATTAATTTAGGTGGCAACTTCTTTTCATATTAATAATAACATAGAAACCAGAGTTTGCCTCAAGAAATATAGAATAAGGGATTTCCATAATTATTGCACAAATGATCATATTCTTGATTTGTAAACAATTAGCTTATGAAATATGAAGTCAGAACATTATAGTGAACTAAAGACCAGAACTTTGTAAAGTACTAAAAGATAGACAATTTAGCATGCACTATCAAATGTCCATACAACACAATTTTACAGGTTATATAGGATTGAAGGTTAAGAACATGTGCCATAATGTCCTCACTATTTGAAGTCAGCACTACATGGATCTTTACCTGCCATTAAATTCTGCATAAAGCATATAAAAAATGACACCTATACTCATCCATATATGGACCAAATCCACTAGCTAGCCATGATCTAGAAAGTAATAAACACAACATCCTTACCTCCTGGTCCATAAGCAACTGAGCTTCCTCAAGAGTTTGATCAAAGTTGTTCAAAAACTGATGCTTAGTTTTGTTGTAATAATCCCAGATTGAAACCTTAAATGAGGAAAGAGAAAAGAAAGAAACTTGAGATATAAGTAAATAAATATTATTGATGAAGAAATTTTGTGATTCCAGAGTCAGAGGGCATACCTTCTCCTTGTCTAGTTCAAGAAGCATGCAAACCATGTTGTAAAGCTCACGCACTGATGCCTGACATAATAAGCAATTGCAAGTCAGCATCCTGATAATATATTTGTGGTCCCAATAAAGTATAAATCTATAAGAAAGAAGATTATGAGTTGTTTATCTCCAATACAATGTCATTTATACTCTTACCATTGAGGCCAAATAAAGTTATAGTTCCACTGACTTTCTAAAACAACCCACAGCAATGAACTGAAGACAGTTTACTTAATTGGGAAAATTCATGCCAGGAACTGTACAGACACACATACGGACAAAAGCCTAAATGCAGACATTTGGTGCCTAAAAAGGTCTATATACAGGCATCTGATTGTGCCTTACAATAGGAAGTACAGCCTGCACACAGAATGAGGCGCAAATCCTCTGCGCCTCATTCTGCGTCAAGATTTACACTACTTATGTTCTCTTATTAAAGGGAAAAAAAAGAAGTATATCTTATCCTCTTGTTCTGCAGCTAAAGTGGCATGGTATCTAGCACAGTTTCTAAACAGCCTATAGCATGAGGCATGCCTAGACCACTAAATATGATACACGCATATGTATTTTATCCAAAATCAATTCGAAGGAAGTATATAGTATAGCTCTAATATGTAGAATAGCATAATACGTTATACTTTTTATGCACCTGACATGGAACTGTGTTAGTTATCCGAAGAAATATAGAAAAGGACCTAAAAAGATTTTAATAGAAACTATAAATAAATATTTAAGTATTCTAAACTTAACCAAGCAAATGATTTTTTACGGATCTCAATGGCAACAAAAGATTCACGTAACCGACCCCACATAATTTGGACTTATGGTTTTGTTGTTGTTGTTGCAATCAAAACAAATGGTGTTTATAATTCTTTCCGTGACAAATCACCTTCTGCATATCAACCCATATAGAACTTTTGCAAATCAAGAATTGGTTTGCTTTAGTTTAAGTTTTAGTCAAATCAAGAAAGCCTCAGTTTAGATGATTTTTTTGTCGTTTCAGTTAATTTAAAAGATTTTACATATAACATAAAATTATAAATAACCAAGTATAAATTGCCAACAATGAAAATTTTAATGTTTACAAATAAACAGATAAGAACATTTGTTGCAAAGGGGCAATCAAAAAGTCACGTATGACTGAGAATAAATAAAATGTATTATATTATAAATAAAGCAATAATAACCATGTTTTAGAGTATAACAGCCAATTTTACAGCTTAGTGACAGTTTATAATGATCACCACCACTTAAAAATACTATTAAGAATCTACCTCAGTGCTGCTTCCATATATTGTAAAAGCTACATTCAACCATAAGAAAATCCTTCCATAATCCAAAATGAAGAAATTCATAAGAGTAAAGATACTAGCATAAGTATAACATACAAGAGACTTGTTCCAACAAGTTTCTCTGCAAAATGTTAACTCTTCTAATTTCTAACTAACTCCTACTTTGACAAATATTTCAGCACCACTCAAAAGAGGTTGGCTTCAAGCTTTCCTACCACCCTTTTTATTCTTCTAATTCCCTCCCACCACACCCTCTGACCAGAACCAGCAGGCCGCTGACCCACCTCAACCCTGCCCCAGAACACCCCATCTCCTTAGGGTTCACAAACATCTTTGGCTGGGTAGCTTGACTGCAAGTTTCCAACCATCAGCGAAGGACGAAGAAGATGAGAATTACAGGTTACTATTTCTCCTGACTACTCTTTTCAAGTGGTTCCTGTTTCTTTCTACTTCCAAATCTACAGGTTGGTGTTTCTCTTTCAACTATCCTTTTAAACTGCTTCCTGCTTCTTTCTACTTCCAAACCTGTATCAGCTTGTATCGCCTGGTGAATCGCAGTATGGCAGTACATACTAATCCAACCAGCTATCAGTACAAGTTCAGGTACATCGAAAACCTAAAGAACCAATTTAGGATATATAAATTGTGCCCTGACAGGATCTTCATTGATAATGAAGATTGCATGTACAGAACTACTAAGAAAATTGATAGGAATATATGATTTAGCCTATTGTTGATGGCTTGAGCTTAGGCAGTTTGGATATTAAGATACATGGACACAACTATTCTGTTCTTCCTTAGCCCCTTTAAATATCTTGTCTCTAAACAGAAAGAATATGTTCCAAGTATTAAACTGCCATAACCATTAAGAAAAGGAAAAACAATATCACTTGTGTATCAAATTTAATCAATGAATAACATGGCAACAAAAAATAGTAAATTTATTCAAAAAGACTAAAAAGTCCATAAAGAGATTTTGAAAAAAAAATTAATTTTTTTGAATAGTAAAAGAAAATTTTCATGTTGTAGTATAATAAAGTTAATAGCTTTCCTTGTGCACATGTCATGTCTATAAAATTTAGCTAGTATCCCCGAAATTGAAGTTTCAGAGAATTAGAAAGCAAATATTAATCAACATAAAGAACAAAGATCAATATGAAACAGCTGGATTCAACCCCGATTGTGACTTGATCTTTGAGCAAGCTAGCCACCCATTTCACAAAGGAAGCTATCAAGTCCAATTCATCAAAAGTATAGCTTAAACAGCATAAAGAAAGACCTGTGAGATAGCTAATTCATCTAGGACTAATTTCAAGAGACAATACCAGCTAATAAACATGTCCCCAAGTCAAGATAGGAGAGATCAATTG
The DNA here is from genome assembly GCA_004837865.1 of Musa balbisiana. Classification (NCBI taxonomy): domain Eukaryota; kingdom Viridiplantae; phylum Streptophyta; class Magnoliopsida; order Zingiberales; family Musaceae; genus Musa; species Musa balbisiana. Next base: position 34,790,100 of record CM017191.1, on the reverse strand, counting down.
AAGATGAGCTTTTGGTAACCATTATCAAAAGAGGGACAGTCCTAACCAATACAGGAGGTCGGCTGATTTTCAGCTCTTTATGGACGATAGCAACATTGGGAACCTTCCAAAACATTGAAGCAAAGCTGATGATTGCAAGTCTTTAAAGAAATCAGAGTTAATTTTATAAAATTTGATGAACTACTTATTTTAATTTAGAATCCCCATTAAATACGAAGCTTAGAACATGCATCTTCCTACAACTAGAGATGGTTGCAAGCTCTTAAAGCTCTTGTTTGGATGTATATGTTTTCTTGTAATAAAGTTAGCCTATCTATTAGTTTATGCTAGATAGAGAAGGACTGAGCTTTTGGTTTTCCATGTAATGAAACAGTTATACATCTGCCTTTAGCCAACACCAGCATTATCACATGCCATTAGCAGCGTTATCACATCAACAGCCAAACGGTAGCAAAAGCAAATCATTTGATAGAAAAGGTAAACAAGGGACTAGCACATTAACTAACAAGAAAAACAGTGAGTACACAAGTTACATAATTAAATGTCTAACAAAGATCTATGCAGATATGAACAAGTAAAATGAAAATATTATCATAAAAGCAGCCATCTAATAGTCTAATAAGGAGACAGCTCTTCAGAAACATATTCTACAGTAATCCAAACATAAACACTTGCACCTTTATTGCAGAATTTCCCATCCACAAAGACATCTTAGAGAAGACAACATTCAAAGAAAAACAGTTCTCAAACACGGCGAGTTAACAATAAGATATAAAAAACATAATAATGCAATGATTAACCTAAAATAAAAAAAAGTAGGAGATACTGCTCCGGAATAGGAAATACCATTCTGCTAATCTTTAAAGTTCTCTGGGACTTGTCTCTTCCATCAACTAATTGCAAACAAAGAGGATAAACTTCTACATTGAACTTCTTGGTAATAAAACCCTCAGAAATTACTTTTCTAGGTAGTTCTGGTCCCCCTTGGTACCTGTTAAATAAAGTCGAAGCACCATTTACAAATAGTAAACCAAGGAAGAATACTGAACAAAAAAAATGTATATTCAATAACCATTATAGCATGAAACAAAACACTACCAAATGGAAGGTTATAGTTGATCTTTGTAAAATAAGAAAGTCCGGCGGCAATCAATGAATATCGTAGAATTGACATTAGACAGGTTATAGCATGACTCTTAGTACTACAAATTATATGTCGTGGACTGCCTCAGTTCCACGCCGTGAGGCCACAAAAGATACATTCATGCCTCCAAGTATATCAATATTTCAGGCATATCATAGACAACTCCACTACCATGGTGCACAGCAATGCTTCCTCCAAAGAACACTTATATGCCATGCTGTAGCCACAGTTAACAGTTGGTAATATCAACTGACATTCATCTTCAAAAATTTTTGAGATTCCAGGGGACCTTGGCTCTAAAGTATGACTGCTCCACTAACCCTCTCCAGAAACACACAATAGCAGGAACCTCGTGTTATTTTTCCTTGTGGAAACATGGCAACACATTTGACCTCCCATTACAGCCAGCTCTTCATATGACAGTTTAAGGACTACTGGATTAACCCAACACTTCATAAACCACTTGTACATCTCAATGTGATAAGTGGTAACCTTTTCCTTGATCCAACCAAAGTCTCCCAACACCTACCATGTACGTATGTGTATGCTCTTTGAATTTATCAAGCTACACTAATATGTTGTTAACCTTAAACTCCGAAAACAAACACCAACAAACAATTTTAAACATCTAATGATAACCTAAAGATAAACATCTAAACTACACTAACTTTGGCTTGCTGACTATACTTTGAAGATAATATTAATCTTTTACTTAAAGACTCTGGTAATGAACAACAAGCTTAATTATTCAGGGACATTTAAGAAGAAATATGTCATGGCCAATGCACAGGGCTCTCGTCAATGCTGGATCTGAAAAGGATCAACTTACGCAATCAAATGATATTTGATGATGGTTTTCCAAGAAAATAAAAGTTTCCCAGATGACAGTAGACAAAACAGATTCAACGAAAACAAAAAGAAACAACCAAATTTACCATTCTAGAAGCTTCTTCCAAGCATCTTGCGGCACCAAACTGTAGTCTTCCCCTTCCTGCAAAGATCTTTTAAGATCCAATTCATTACCTTCCACAACTGATTCATTCAATAAAAGATTAGAATTATCAATCTCTCCGGGCCTACGAGGGATGCAAAAAATGCCCTCATTGGAATTGTCATCAGACTGGTCTAAATCCACATATTCTTGCCATTCCATCCACCATCTGCAAAAGCAAAACCCATATGTTGGTTCATCCTCAAAAACAATTGTTATAGTGACTCATAACTTCAAACAAGAATGTAAAAGAAACATAATTAACAGTAGTATTCATCTTAAAGAAACATATATGACAAGATACATCCAATTCAATTGCAAGATATCAAAATAGTTTATAAGAAGCAATAAGTATAAGACTCATTTAAAACTACATGGTGCATTAATTACATAAACATCATTTAACAAGTACAATTACTAAACTGATGTACGTTTTTATCAAGCAAAATTTGGAGCAAGACCGCTACAAGTATCTTACATGCTTGTTAACAAACATAATACCAAATAAACCCAAACTATTCAACATGGCCAACAGATTCACTACACTATAGTCCCATTAATAATGACTGTTATCACCATGAACCTTTTCAAGCACATTAATGCACCATCGCACCAAATCTGAAACTCAAAGGAACTTTTGGAAAGTTCCATCTTTTTGACATCAGCCTGGGAAATTTTTTCCTTGATTATTACTGTTCAAGTAACCATGATAGTTCCAAGGTGTCTCCAAGCCATGTAGAGCTGAAAGTTGAAATTGAGCATCCAGTGAAAAATCTAGCTCTTTATTTATCTTTTGGAAAACTGAAGCTTTAGATGCTAGTTCTCTTTCACAAATCAAAGAAAGACTACCCCTCACATTTCTTCCAACAAAGAAGTGCATCAATGGTATAAGATATGACTTCATGATGGCAGTAAAGTAGCTCCAGGGCAAATACTTTTATTGAAGTAGTTGTGCCCCAACAAGAGACACAAAGCTCTCCGCAATAGAAATTTGTGTGTATCACAAACAAATAAAATCCTTCCATCCCCTTTCTTGTTGTGCCTCTGCCTTTTATTTCTTTGGGAGGGTGCCTTTGCACCACAATAAGGTTACTCCTACATGATTCGAATATGAAAATAGCCTCTTTGGTGGCAAGAATAAGGTTGCTTGTATTGACCCTTCTGAAGCATTGCATTGGCAGAAGCTTCATGCATCAGCCCCCCACCCCTCTGTAAGACAACTAGTCAGATGGAATCTCTCTGCAACTAACAAGATGCAGTCTTCTATTCTGATACATGGCATGACAAAAGAAAAAACTCTTATATCTTTGTTTCTCCAAAACCCCAGCCACTCACTACCCACCTATTAGTTTCTACATTTTCAATGGGACAAATTCTTGTTTTTGTTTGTATTCAATCGATGCAAGTATTTGATCCTAATTGTTTTATATACTTCTTAATAAAACTCAAGATCATCCTTAGTTTATTAACACGCATAGTAAAGAGAAACTTTTTTTGATAAGTATATAATGAAATGAAAATAAATATGTATATAATTTTGCTTTTTTTTTTCATCTTACATCCGATTGTTATTACATTAATGAAAATAGAACAATGAGTCATAAAGGGGAAGATGCCACATACCTAATTCCCTGTATCTACTATTCTTCTCGTGCACCTACTCCTATGTTTTCATCAGACAAAATAAAACCATTGGATATGTTTGCAAATCTTTTCACCAGCTAAAAGTGCCATGATAATGCATGATCACATATAATCAATTGTCAAGCCTTTGACACGCAATTGGCAACTTTTTGATATTTTTCAGAATCTATCATAAAATTTACATTCAGTAATCACCAAATGATCTCGCAATTATGGATGTTATATAAAGCAGTTGGCACCTGTACGGGAAAATACAACACCAGCACAACTCATCCGACAAGTGAATCAAAGATCATAGTTATAAGATGCAAAATCAAGATAAAAATGTACACCCTTATCCCAAAAGACCCATAAACCTGCTTCGCCAGGCGGGTAAAGAAGACATCATATGCCGCCAGCCGTGGCGAATTCAATCAAATAACATCGAGCATATCAATGCTAAAAATGGGATCCTACAAACACAAGAGGAGGAGAAGAAGAAAGCAAAGGAACTTGATTGGTTACCTATGCGAGACAAGGTAGTAGAGATCGCCTTCCTTGATACTGGCTTCGGAGGATCTGATCAGTTCCATTATGATATCTTTCTCTTCCGCGGGAGCGCGAGGCAAGCAGCTCTCCGGCGGAAAGAAACCCTCCGAATTAGGAATCGTCATGTTGAATACCACAATACAGAAATGACCACCGCAGTCGGAGCCGACGAGGGGTTCGCGAAGGAGACGTCAGGGCGAATCAAAGACCAGCGGCAGCAAGGTATCGAAAAGGGCGACGTACGAAACCCTAGATCACAGGCAATCAAGAAAAGAAAGAGGGAGGTGGAGGTTGTTCGCGAAGATTTAAGAAGAAAATAGGGGAGAGGACGAGAAGCGATGCGAAATCCGCCTCCGACCCGTCTCCCATTTATTCAACGATCGATCCGCGGGTGGATGTGAAGAAACGAATCCGTAATCAAAGCAGTCGCCGAAATGGCTTTGGTCTGTTTTAGTCAATAATAATGACACGGAATGCTCTTCCTGCCGTCGCCTCTTACTCTTCGTTGTACCTGCCTTGTGATTGGAGGGATCAATGTCCACATCAGGTTCCCATGGAGAAGGCGGGTTTTGTTAAGCGGTAGGACCCGCAGCGGTGCAGTGGAAGTATAAAGTATTTCGGTCATTTCGGATATGAAAATACTTTTAAAAAAAGAAAATAAATTAAAATTTGTTTTTCTTTTCCCTTTTTAAAAAGGCGAAAAAACGTGGCGCCATGTGACCGCGTACGGGTCATTTTTCCGGAGATTATTAGACCAAATGGGCTCATGGAGTTTTCTTTTATACCAAGCAATCACCGCTAATTCTCATTTAAATATAATCATAAATTATTATGCATTGCATTTATTTAATAATGACTGTTAATAAATTTAAACTGAGTTAGCTTCTTCTTCTTCTGAATTGGTTAAACCACTTATTATATATACATTGCTATTAAATCTCATAACACAGTGTTTGTACTAATCATCTTTTAAATTTAATAATATTTCACGAGTGAAAAGTCTCCAATCCGAACGCCATAGTAATAAAAAAATTTCTAATTTTTTTTAAAAAAATATCTTTCAAATTTAATTATATTCATTGAATTATTGATTCACAATTAGAGTAATTTGTATTTAATTGTTAACTATAACAAAATAAAAAGCTATTTCCCATTGCTATCGATATACAGTTGTTTGGACAAATTCTCAAAATAAAAGCTATTTCCCATTGCTATCGATATACAGTTGTTTGGACAAATTCTCAACAAAAAAAAAAAATCCTATTTTTTGACTTTTCTTGAAAAGTGTCTCTTATTTTAAAATTTTACTAACAACATATTTTCTTTTTCCTAATACATGGAATACTCCTAGCAACTAAATCTATTTTTCCTAATTTTTCGATGGATCGATGCATAGGATAAATTGGTGTTTTTATATAGTATTTTGAATAATAACAAAAAAATAATATAATCTATAAATTTTATAAATATATTTTTTTATAAAATTTGAAGAAAAAAAATAATAATACTATAATATTTGGTATTGTGTTACAGTTTTTCTTACTATTGCTAAAAAATACTACAACATAATGTAAGAAACACTGTATTGGGGACAGGTTCACCCTATAAATCAGTTTATAATAAAAGAAAGAAAATGGATAGCTGATTGGTTGTCAAGTGAATGGTATTTTAGGTATTAGGTAAAAAAAGGGCATTGTTGGGGAATTATGAAAATAGGAGATATTTCCAAAGAAAAAGAAAAAAAAATTCTCGGGAATTCGCTCCCTTTTTTCTTTTTCTTTTTTTGGTGTTAATAGCATCTCTAAGTGATGCTCGCAATGTCAAAAGATTTGAAATTTTTGAAAGTTATCTGATAACATAATGATGTGATTTATGCTAAAGTTAGCATGATTTCGAATGATTTGAAGTGGTGAACGAAATCATTATACGATTCTCTTAAAATCAATTGGTAAAAGAAACAGTCATTAAATATGGTTTAGAAAAGTTAAGTACATTCAAACGTAAAGTGCAAAGCATTATAACGCATGCAAATTACAACCTTATTAGGTAAAGTAGCAAAAAAAGCATTAGGAATTACTTGTAGAAACGGACATGCGAGCCTCCCTTTTTATGTAATCTATTTGAGATGAAAATTAAACCATAGTCCATTCGCATCGACAGATTTTTCTTACTATAAAATACAAAAAAAATCTAGGAATGACAATTTCAATGGGGACCCACATGACATTGATTCGGTCTGGTTGGATTTGCCTAACTTATAACAACAGCAATAAAATTGGAAACTCAATTTCTTGAAATAGTCTACATGGATGTGTTGAGCTGATTAGGCTTCCAGGATGGTGTCTAGTCCATGTTAGTGTAAAGGAATTATTAGAGTATGATGAGGCACTTAGTAGAGTATGATGTGTCACCAGATTGTCAATGTGTCAAAAACCTCATTCGCTCTTATTGTATTTGAATATGTCCATAGGGTTATGACATAATATATTTCTCGAAGGATAATCGGATCACATCATGTACAAGTACCATTATTTTGGTTTTAAATTTATTAAAGATTTTGAGACATTTCATTATTAGATTTGGTTACAAGGATGCTTGATGGTCGAACTTAATCACATCATGATAAAATGATGTTTTACACTCAAATTTATGGTCAGAGGAATATTTCATAGCTAGATTCAATCATGTCAAAAAGAACTTCATGGTCAGCTTGGTTGTATGTATATGATTAGCTTGGTCACGTGATACTCATGTCATATTGTGTGATTAGCTTGATTATATTATAATCGAATGATGTTTTATGATTATATTCAACTATATCATAATTGAAAAATACTTTCTGGTTGCATTATGTTCAAAGAATATTTCATGATCGAATTCAGTTAAAACATGATTGGAGAATGCTTCGTAAATAGATTCAATCGCTTTACACTCGAAGAATATTTTATAATCGTATTCGATCGATTGGGGGATGCTTTGTAGTCAAATTTGATTACATCATAATCATAAGATGTTTCATGATTGATTTAGTCACATCAAACATAAATGATGTTTATAATTGACTTGTTCACGTCATAGTCAAAAGATGCTTGATGACCAACTTTAATGCATCATAGTTAGAAGATACTTTATACCAGAATTTGATTACATCATAATTGGAAGGATACTACATGGTACAAATTCAATCACGTCATGTTTAATGGATGCTTCGTGATAATCGAGTTTGACCACATCATGGACGAAAGATGTTTTATGGCTTAAGACTACAAAAGGGCTCCCAATGGAATCTAGGGTTTATGCACTGTCAGGGCTATATACATGGGACATGCAATCCCTTCTTGTAACACCCACAAGGACATGGTGATGTTATGGTTCCAAGCCCTTGGATTCATCACGTTGGACTTCACTGTTGATTCTAACTTGTGTTATATTTTCTAATATTGCAGGGGCATCACGTTGTGACTATGGTGCTCGACCAAGCTCGTGACACCTTGGCCACTATAATTGCTCCTTGAGAGAAAGTGAGAAGAGCTCTACAATAAGTTGGATGATACGAACTACCATGCGGGAGAGATAACCGGACTTCAAGCCAAGTTGGAGGAGTCGAAGCAAGTTAATGCTTGATGCTAATAATCTCTCAAGGTGGAGCGATGACAATTAGATGAAGTTTGAATAGAAATTCGTTGATTTGTCGGCTTATCTCTTCCACCTGACTCGACAGCTTTGGCTAGAAGAAACTCTTCACCCCCAGTGCAAAGTAGAGGAGGTTGCCAAGTACTAGGCAGGCACCAATCGAGTGCTCCACAACCACCCAAGTCTAGCAGTCCGTGAGTACCTAAGCGATTAGTGCTCCTTGGGTGGTCAAGTCATCCTATGCCACAACTTTGATAGTCATCAACTCTACTGGTAAGAAGGTGGTGCTCCAGCAAGAGGCAAAGTATTTTATCCCATAGAGGAGGTTGAAGGAGCGTTGAGAGTGAGAGAGGCCAAAGAAGCTGACAGGAAGGCGATTGTCTTGGAAATGAGGAGGCTCTAATTATTATTCCTCAGGAAGGGGTTCCCACCGAAGCCAAAGAAGCTTCGATTGCCAAACTTACCACAATGCCCGAGACCAATGAATGCAATGGTCAACAATATCGAGGTGGTAGAGTTATACAGATGTGTAAGATCTGTAGTGCAGTTGGCAATTGATGAGAGAGTACCAATGTTGTTTTCGGATCCTTCGAGTTGTTGTGAAGTCAACTAGTAAAGACCTGATTCTTAGATAATGAATTATTTCACCCATCCACGTAGATTTAAAGGATGTGTGACCCCACCTTTATTGAGTCTATGTGCCAGATTTTCGAGCCATTATTATTTTTACAAGTACAACATTCTTAGCCATTAAAGATATTAAAATTTACATATAAAGTCAACACTTCACAATTTATCTACTTCTTCTACATTAAGCGATTGGCGATATGTGACAAATGTTTTTAGTTTCTAATGAATTAATCGATGATTTGAATCGATGCTAAGGTAATATTAGGCCATAACTTAATCCATGCCAACCATGTCACTATTAAGATTAGTAATGACAGGGATGAATTAGTGCTTATATAAATATTAAATAATTTTAATATTTCAATCGAATAAAGTGGTAAGTAAAAGAAATCTAATTAAAGCAAGCATAACAAATACAATTTATAGGTTCGGTCATCCTAACTATATCCTATCTCAATCTCTCTTTTATCACGATCATTAATTTTCACTATTTGATCTGATTACTATTGGGTGAAGATCAAATATTATTTATAACTTCTTCTAAGGCTTAAGATTAAGCCTTACATTTGAAATAATCCTCTTTATAAAAAAAAATCTTTAGGACTTCACACAACTTAAATTTCTTACTTAAAGCCTAAGAACTCTTATTGAACACTTACTTCATTCATCAACTTAAATTTCTATAAAAGGCTTACTAGTGATAGGTGTCTTGTAAGTCAATCACATGAGTGATAACATGTGTGATACGATGCACTCTTTTTATTTATTATTATTTATTAATATTTTATTATCTTATCTTACGTGTTGTATATATTGTGATGTACATAAATTTATGCAATGGAAATCAGATCATGATGAGATCGATTTGTCTTTAAACACAGGTTCTAAATAATTTCAGTCATAGGTTACTTAATAGGAACATTGAAATAACCAGACATAATGGTGTACTGTATACCTATTCATATAATAGAGATATAGTTACTTGTGTGGGGACACTAAGGACACAGTGCATTGCATGTACTCATTGGAGAATAAGTTTATTGATTAGATCTTCTCATAGAATGTTGGATAGTTAATGATACCTCATTGTCATATAGTAGTTTCGTCGTTCTAGTAGTCTATATAGTCTTTAGACTTGAGACACCAAGAATACCATGAATAAGTGTTCCACTCTTTGATACTGGACTTATAAGCCTAGAAGTTCTAGATCTAGCATAATTAGTCATCGAGAGTGGCAGCCAATCCTAGAGGGCTATTGAGTATCAATAGAGGATCATCCGCTCTCAATGTCATGAGAAGAATATCGTTCTTACTTAAGCAAAATCCCTGACCAAAATCATTCGGATTGAAAGAAAAAGAGTTCTCCAAGAGAATCCGATTAGAGCGAGACTCAAGTAGAAACCGTATGAACCTGATAACACTATGCTCGGAATACAGTCTATAGTTATTAGATGGATGAGAGACTATATATATATGTTAACTAAAGATAAATAGGTCAAATAGATTGGATTCTCCTGTATTATTTAGGAATTATGACGTAGTGGCATAGTATTATCGTAGTCGATGAGTTAAATAAATTATTATTGAGATAATAATTCATTGAACTAGAAGGAATTTTGATAAATATCACTCATAGGCAGCTCAATATTAGGCTTAGAGGGTCATACACATATGGTAGGTATTGTGACGAGTAGATGTTCGAATATGAGATATTCGTTGGAGCCCCTATCTTATTGGATATCCAATAAGCCCCTGAATTATTGGATCTTATAGATAAAATCTAATAAAAGCCAATAAGAGATTATTGGGTAGAGATCTACTAATTCAATAGGCTTGAATAGTTGGATGGAGATCCAATACCCAATATGACAAGATCCATTATAATTAAGTGAATAAGAGACCTCTATAAATTGAAGGAAACAAATGGTTATAAGCTAAACCTTTTTGTTTGTCACATCTTATTCTCTTCTCCCTCTCTCTTCCTCAGCTAATAGCCTTTATTTGGGACGTATGGACAGCAAGAAGAGTCGGACCCTTCTTGTTTGTAGTGTATGAGAATTATACAGCGATTTGACAAGCGTTTTCGTAGCCCCTACCATATGGATGACCGCTAGAGAAAATGACAATTGACCTCCTTCATTCTCTCCCATAAATCTGTAGGTTTTCAGGGATATACGATCTCCCTAGATAAAACATCTCTTTTAAATGCGTAGTTTTTTATTTTGTGGGTTTTTACGCACCAATCTTTGCATGATGATGAAACCTTCATTTTCTGTGAGAAATTATAGGATTTTATTTTTGTTCTTCCATTGCGCATATGATGCTACGCCAAATTTTCCAACAAGGCCCAAGTACCCAAGAACATAGAGTAAATCAAGAAAAAGTACTTGAAAACATGAGTGCAAGTGGTATTGCCAAATAGTCAAAACAACATTACTAGGGCTCTATAGCCAGGGATGGGTGGTACCATCACTCATACCGGGCTACAAATCTTAAGAAGGGCCTAAGATAATTTAGAAACTAACCAAACAACCTAACCTCGTAATGGTCCATTTTAAGCCCAAATAATAATTTAATTACAACCAAATTAAGCATACGTATGGGCCTAATAATTCAATTAAGGTTAAACATCTCAACTTGTTGAATCTCGGATTTTGACGATAAAATCAATTGATGAGTTTATGGACTAATAAGCGTTTGAGATAAGTGACGTAAGAGAAACTTCGATCATGGACTTGAACCATCGAAAGACAAATTGTTAAAGTAGGATAATTAGATGTTAGGCTGAAGAGCATCATGTTAGAAATTAGTCATCGGACCGGAAGGATCGGGTAGTATGCCAAGAAGATCGAATGTTGTGAGAGGTCAACATGTCGATAGATTGAGCAATATACCGAATGAAAGGATGATAAGCTGGAGGTTCGATTGAAGTGCCGGATGAATAGATGACATGTCGGACAACATGTTGAAGGTTTTATTATTGTAATTATAGTTATTAAGTCTTAATCGAAGTTGTTTAGAGTCTAATTGAATTGGTTTTGGGGCATAATCATGCCAACTTGATTAACATCCCATTAGGCTTGAACTAGGGTCAAAATAGGCCTGTTGGAAGGCCAATTCAGTGACCTGGGGTTGGGTTGGGTGGTGGTACCACCAGACCAAAGCGGTGGTATCGCTTGAGAGCTGGAAAGCATTACTAGGAATCTCGACGATAGTACCATCCAAGTAGGTGGTGGTATCACTAGAGCCTAAATTTCCAAGCTCTGTCAGGTAGTAGTAGCACCCAAGCAAGCGATAGTATCGTTAGAGCCCAGGTTCCCAGGCTCTGTACAACAGTTGTACAACTAGTACCCCCAAAACCCAAAGATTTGAATTTCTAGTTCTGTTTTGAAGCCATTTAAGATTTATAAATATCCCACTCATTCTTGCTTAGTAAAAGTAGGAAACCTTATGATTTAAAGTATACAAACTCTCTTGAAAAGTGTTGAGTCTCTTTCTCCTTGAATTTAGAGATCATTCTAAGGAAGGTGTGAGGTTTTCTTATAAAAGAGAAGTGTGAAAGTTCTCTCTTAAGCTTGTGAAAAGGAGAAAGAGTTGTAATAAGGGTAGTTGATATTCGCCCATTGAAAAAAAGATCGATAATGAAAGTTGATAGCCTCGAGGGAAAAAGAATTGAGAGTGGATGTAGGTCTGGATGACCGAACAACTATAAATTTTGTTTGCATTTCTCTTTATGTTTTTCCTTGTTATTACTAACTGATTTAGTTGGTCACTATCCATATTCACATTCTAAGTTAAATGTAATTCTAATACGTATTTTTCGATCAAAATTTTTTAAATCAAAGTTTTATTTCGAAAGTACTAATTCATCCCCTCCTCTCGGTATATTTACAATCATAACACAACTACCCTTCTAACACATCGTCAAAGCTTCTGGCATATTATTCATTATTTTGACATATTGTTTGGTCATCTTTTTAACACTTCATCCAATCCTTCAGCATGTCAACTTTCTCATGACATCTAATATTCCGATGCAAATATCCAATCCTTGTGATGATGCAATATCCGAACCTCTGACACAAAGTCAGGGTTAAGCTCTCAATGAAAGTCTAAATGGAATCTTTAGAAAACCAACTATTCTTGGATATTTTGTAGAATGGGGACCACAAATAGAATTTAGACATTTTCTTTTGCTTGTTTGATTTTTCACCTTATATCTTCAAAGTATTCATCCATCTCAAAAATTTACTCTCTTATAGTGAGGTAATTCTATGGCAGAGTGTACTTCCAACCCTCGTGGAGGGAAGCTTGTTTTCTTCTATGAGGAAACGTTAGGGGAAGATATTTCTTGAGAGATTTCTAACAAGACCAACTGGGAATCAACAACAGAGCTAGAGCTAGGGACAACCTTTGAGGGGAATGAATGGGGAGTTGTTTCTTGCTACACCAAACTGTGAGTCAAAAAGGTACAATAGTTTTCACCATTCTTACCCACCTACCGAGTTAAGTTAGTAAAGGACTTCCAAAGGTAAGACAACTATTAAAGAGTTAATTGAACGAGGATGAAATCCCAAATCATTAAAAAGACATGTTGCAACCAAAGTTGTATCGACCAAAAGCAAGAGTCCCTGTTGTTAATCTTGAAACTAGGGTCGAAGTTGAGAAGGCAAGGTCTCGTGGATAATCCCAAAATATTTTGGCTCGATTTTCCTACAACCTATTGGACCTTCTTTCTAGCATCAATCTATTATTATAAGAGTTTGAAGCTAATTGAAATCCACTTGTCATAAATCTGGTGTAAAACAATTAGGGAAAATATACATCGAGGCATTTCCAACAAAAAAAAAAAAACAACGATGCTAAATAAAAAGTGATGAAGCATAATAAGTTAAAATTCTTGAGTGAGCTAACTCAAGTTAAAGTAGGGTGTTTGTGAGATAGTTATGCAAAAAAAAATCTTTGACCATGTTTAATTATAAAGTGGGTTGAATCATCTTTTTTATACAATGATTAAACGTCTTTTTTTATACAATGATTAAATAAAGAAAATAAAATTTGAGCCAAAGATCTTACGACACTGACACATTGAATAAGATTTCAAACCTTTAGAGCTCGGTTTAATGTGTCTAGCTAACTAGGTGATGTTAAAGGAATCATTGGACGAACATATTATCACCGAGGTGCTTGGTAGGGTACCGCACGTCACTAGGTTGGTAAATGTGCCAAAAACACCCTAATTACCATGTAAAAGAACCATCTCCAATAACTTTACATATATACAAAAAAAATCATTACATATTATGTCTAGCTCAGAGCACGACGTAAATGTGCCAAAAACACCCTATTTACCATGTAAAAGAACCATCTCCAATAACTTCACATATATACAAAAAATCTTTACATATTGCATAAATCTATTTTACCAATTAGATACTATCGATTTAGAGGTAGCTCAGAGCACGACAGGACATGGTAATTCGTACCAGTAGGATTTATCCTATCCAATTTGCTTTCCCTCTTGGAAAGTCCAGTCTAGAATTAAGAGCACGAAATACTGTAAATTTACTAATCCATAATAACTGAAAAAATGTTCCTACAATATCAGGGACAAACAGTTTAACACGAATTGGGAATAAAGTCATACCATACCAAAATATAACCAAGTACAAAATATTAAAGAGTTAATTGAACGAGGATGAAATCCCAAATCATTAAAAAGACATGTTGCAACCAAAGTTGTATCGACCAAAAGCAAGAGTCCCTGTTGTTAATCTTGAAACTAGGGTCGAAGTTGAGAAGGCAAGGTCTCGTGGATAATCCCAAAATATTTTGGCTCGATTTTCCTACAACCTATTGGACCTTCTTTCTAGCATCAATCTATTATTATAAGAGTTTGAAGCTAATTGAAATCCACTTGTCATAAATCTGGTGTAAAACAATTAGGGAAAATATACATCGAGGCATTTCCAACAAAAAAAAAAAAAAAAAACAACGATGCTAAATAAAAAGTGATGAAGCATAATAAGTTAAAATTCTTGAGTGAGCTAACTCAAGTTAAAGTAGGGTGTTTGTGAGATAGTTATGCAAAAAAAAATCTTTGACCATGTTTAATTATAAAGTGGGTTGAATCATCTTTTTTATACAATGATTAAACGTCTTTTTTTATACAATGATTAAACGTCTTTTTTTATACAATGATTAAATAAAGAAAATAAAATTTGAGCCAAAGATCTTACGACACTGACACATTGAATAAGATTTCAAACCTTTAGAGCTCGGTTTAATGTGTCTAGCTAACTAGGTGATGTTAAAGGAATCATTGGACGAACATATTATCACCGAGGTGCTTGGTAGGGTACCGCACGTCACTAGGTTGGTAAATGTGCCAAAAACACCCTAATTACCATGTAAAAGAACCATCTCCAATAACTTCACATATATACAAAAAAATCATTACATATTATGTCTAGCTCAGAGCACGACAGGACATGGTAATTCGTACCAGTAGGATTTATCCAATTTGCTTTCCCTCTTGGAAAGTCCAGTCTAGAATTAAGAGCACGAAATACTGTAAATTTACTAATCCATAATAACTGAAAAAATGTTCCTACAATATCAGGGACAAACAGTTTAACACGAATTGGGAATAAAGTCATACCATACCAAAATATAACCAAGTACAAAATATTAAAGAGTTAATTGAACGAGGATGAAATCCCAAATCATTAAAAAGACATGTTGCAACCAAAGTTGTATCGACCAAAAGCAAGAGTCCCTGTTGTTAATCTTGAAACTAGGGTCGAAGTTGAGAAGGCAAGGTCTCGTGGATAATCCCAAAATATTTTGGCTCGATTTTCCTACAACCTATTGGACCTTCTTTCTAGCATCAATCTATTATTATAAGAGTTTGAAGCTAATTGAAATCCACTTGTCATAAATCTGGTGTAAAACAATTAGGGAAAATATACATCGAGGCATTTCCAACAAAAAAAAAAAAATCTTTGACCATGTTTAATTATAAAGTGGGTTGAATCATCTTTTTTATACAATGATTAAACGTCTTTTTTTATACAATGATTAAATAAAGAAATAAAATTTGAGCCAAAGATCTTACGACACTGACACATTGAATAAGATTTCAAACCTTTAGAGCTCGGTTTAATGTGTCTAGCTAACTAGGTGATGTTAAAGGAATCATTGGACGAACATATTATCACCGAGGTGCTTGGTAGGGTACCGCACGTCACTAGGTTGGTAAATGTGCCAAAAACACCCTAATTACCATGTAAAAGAACCATCTCCAATAACTTTACATATATACAAAAAAAATCATTACATATTATGTCTAGCTCAGAGCACGACGTAAATGTGCCAAAAACACCCTATTTACCATGTAAAAGAACCATCTCCAATAACTTCACATATATACAAAAAATCTTTACATATTGCATAAATCTATTTTACCAATTAGATACTATCGATTTAGAGGTAGCTCAGAGCACGACAGGACATGGTAATTCGTACCAGTAGGATTTATCCAATTTGCTTTCCCTCTTGGAAAGTCCAGTCTAGAATTAAGAGCACGAAATACTGTAAATTTACTAATCCATAATAACTGAAAAAATGTTCCTACAATATCAGGGACAAACAGTTTAACACGAATTGGGAATAAAGTCATACCATACCAAAATATAACCAAGTACAAAATATTAAAAAACCTCATGTTTATTTTGACAATAAAAATACGGTTCAGTCTTCATATAGGATGAAATTAGCGATTGAGCATTGTATACCACTTCACATGCAGTAATGATTTCCCAGTTGCAAGCCGGTTCAAATTCGACCATTAATCTCGAAATAAAGTTCTAACTATCCAGTTTACTCGAGCGCCACACACTTGACTAGTATCTGGCTGCATCTGAAACTAGCAGATATGGTGCAGCTGCAGAGGCTCGTAATGTTGAATTAGAAGCAAATATCAAGATACCTTTGCCACCATCCATTGTGCCTCGATGGAGTAGAAAATCTCACAAATCCATTTCTCTACACAGGCTGCTTGCATCGGGGATGCTACCACCGTTGCAACTCAAAATGCCATCGCCAATGAAATCCTTCAACAAGTTTACAGGATCTTTTGCTCCACCATGCTTAAGGAATTTTTCTCTAAGGGCAGTTCCAGTGTCAGGGGACAAAGGGTCCTCATGGCATATATCCCACCATATTGTTGCCGCAAAACACCTTGCATATAGGTAGCTATAATAACCTATGGCCACAGATTCAAACTATAGTTTACTGCATGAAAAATCTAGACAGCAGTTGCACTTGTATATAAACATTAAATAATGCAACGTGCTTACCAGCACCATAATTTATAAGGTGGCTAAAACGGGTGTGCCAATGAGTTCCCTCAACATGGTTCCAGCTGGTGTGTTGTCGTTTCAAGTCAGCAACCATCGATACAGTATCCATTGAATCATTGTTTTGTGCCCCAAAGAGGTTTAGATCAATTAATGAATAAAATATCTAGATAGAAAGATGATGCAGAAAATTAGTACTCATCTAGAAACCAGAAAGACAAAAACCATACACAAGGTACATAAGAACTTAGTATTTGTTTTTTAAAAAAGCTTTTGGTTGCTTTTTTTTTCCAAACCTGGTAGCCAGCATACTAGAAACACAAAAAGAAAAAAAAAAGTTAAACAAGTGAATACCTGACGCTGCAGCTCCGTTGCAGAAAATCTTTTTCGTGAATCATTCATTGCCTTCACCAACATTTCTGGTATTGCATCACCAGTTGTTTCATGTCTAGCAAATGTCTTTAAAACACGGTAATCCCAAGCATAGTACCTGAAATATCAGTTGGTTTAACCAACAAAAGAAAGCAGACAACTATACCCCTTTATCCTTAAAAACAGAAGGTACACCAAGTCCATCATGATAACACCATCAACCATTGAAACAGCTCTGGTGGAGGTTGTTTACGAGGGGAATAGGCCAAGTGCGTGGCCAATCGTCTAGCAATACAAGATTCATTGCCTGTTATTCCACCGATTCAGTATTAATTTCTAACATCAGAAACACCAACTTTTTAGGATCTTTATAATATATATTTTATATTTATAATTTGTTATATTTTTATGACATCTTCCCATCCTGGCATGTGAAGAAAGCAGGATGCCAGAAAGTACTACTTCCCTAGAGTTTTGAACTATCACCAAAGTGACGAGATAGATTTGAGAGATGAAGACTTGCTATGAAACAAAATCCAGGTGCCCAAAATACGACTTCTTAGCACATAAGACAATTTCCAAACCAAGACATCATCAAGTGTATTCAGTAGAAATCTGAGCCTAAATTGTTTATCTCAATCCTCATTAGGCCCTACAATAATTAAGTGGGCTCATTAGTGGATCCTCAGACCAAGCAGCACCTCCTAATGACACTTTTAGTAATATCCACAAACCTTATCATCACTCCTTCCAATTATGTTTCTGATTTGATAGTAAACAGACACCATTCAAGGTGGCAGCTAGCATGACCTTTTCTAATTGGATGGAACTGAATCATATCTAGACCAAGCTTGGAGACTAGACCAAACATGACTCAAGATCCAATTCGAGCCACACCAACTCTTTAAGAGGACTAACCTCCTTTCATAGAGATACCCAAGTCTTATTTGGATTGAAAATTTAGATGCATTTTCATCATTGTTCTTGAGGCAATCTTGGAAGAATTTGACTCCAATTTAGAGTTTAATTAGCTTCTAAAAACATTAATATGACTATAGTATAGGTAAGGCTAGCTATTTTTCCTAATTAGACAAGTATCTTAAAAGGTTTTAGTGTCCTATTTAAGAGGGATTTGTGAAGGATATGAGCTAAATTTTCCTTGTGAGTATGTAAGCTCTAATTTATTCCCAAATAGCTTAGAAATAAGAGTGAATAAGGGTGAAATTCTCTAAACAAAGATATTGTAAACCCAAGAGGCATCATAATTTGAGTTGTTAATATATTTTCTCTATAATTCTTAACTATCTCTATTCTCTTTTTTCCATCCCTTTTATTCTCTCTCGTTGCTATCCTATTGGGAAAAAAAGAAGATAAAGTCCTATCAAGCATCAAATGAATAGATCAAGGACCTTGAAAACAATGTTCTAACTGATGTTACTCAGAACTTTAAGAATACTTACTCAGATGTGAACCAAAACAGCTAACTACATAAAACCAATAAATATTCAGGCAAAGAAAAAGAGAAAATACTGAATTGAAACCTATTAATTTAAACTAAGGATTTTGAGATGATCATTGCTTCGAGACAGTGACTGATAAATTTACAACACATTATTTATAACTCATATCTTAACTATTGTAGTTTATCATAGCATATTAGAAAAAGCAAAATTAATTAAATCTTCTCATATTTATTGAGTATACAAGTAGAATCCTGTGTCTTTGAAGAATTGAAAAAAGCTGAGACAATGCACAGATCAGTCACTCTGTAGCAACATATTCAAGTCTACTTGGATTTGTTGCCTGAAATTGAATAGTGTCAGAACTCAGTAGCATATTGATGACTATAATTTATATGTGCAAATTACTATTTCAGAATCAGTCCTTTAAATGTGAAAAATTGCAGAAAACATAAATGACAACAGAACTAACTTGTACTTACTCAAAAAGGTTTGAAGGTATTTCAGCTATATCAAGAACTACTCTGGTACCTGAGAAATGCTGATAATCCTAGGAAGACAGCAAGATAGATTAATGCATATGAAGAAACTACATAAATGGTAAGTATAAACTGAACCACAATATAATACCGTTCTCGAAAGAAGAGAATGAAGAGCATGACCAAACTCATGAAAAAGTGTCTCAACATCAAAATGGTTGAGCCTTGAAGTTGATGATAGAGGTGAACCAACGAAATTGCAAACTAAAGCAACAACCTGTAACAACAATATTTGAAAGTTAAAGATTCCGGGATAGCTGACTAACAGACAAAATATATTAGTTAATAAATTCTTGAAACAGCAACAATTGATCAGTATGAAGCTTTTAAATAATTCCACAATGAGCTTACTGGTGCCTTCCTGTACCAAAACTGAGCCTAACAAAGACATCTTAAAAATAAAATCAAGTGTGATGGGAAAGTCCAAAAAGCATTCAATTTGTATTTAGCAAACTAATAGATATAATTCTTAGACATATGTTGGCCCAGTGCAAATTATTACTAGCACTAAATTAGGTCTTTTTTCTCATGAACGATGGTCAAATGTCAATATTTAGAGCACCTACCTTGTGGATAATTTAAGTATAATATCCAGACATAGTGAAATCAATGAGAACAGAAAAGATTAAGACCACTGAATGATTAAAGGATATAACCAGAGAGAATTTCAGTGAAGCAAGTAATCTGACATTACTAAGCAAACACACATGAAAAAATCAGTTAGAATGGAGAAAGGAAGTTCAATGCATAAAATTCGTCAAGATAATAGCATTAGAGAAAGAGATCTAACACTAGGATTTCTTACAATAAAAGCTGTAAGACTATAGCCAAATGTGAAACTAATATAAGTTTGTCCAAGATGCAAAAAAACATTCAGGTCATACAGGAAGCTGGTATTCTGTCTCAGAAGCCCGGCGCCCTCCTCTAACTGCAAAATGAGCACAACCTGGATATTTGCCTTTTCTCGAATAAAGATCAAGATACAGGAAGCCCAAATCACCCTGTGTACAATATAAAAATGCTTTAGTTCTTCATATGGAAGCAATATATGAAACACATGAAAGATAAACATAACTATTTCATGAGTAAAAAACTAAAAAGGAGACAATAGCCAGGTTGTTTGAATAGTGATGTATGTGAAAGTGAAATTAGGCATTTAACTTTTTACCATGTAATATAACAGACAATAGCAATAGTGCCACTAAAAGCAAGCATAGTGAAGAGCTGATACATAAAGCTTCATTTTTTAGTGTTTTTCAGACTTATTGAAACTTAAACAATAGAAAAGAAATAGCATAACATGTGCAAAATGAGAAACAAGGTAACAAATAACAAGATGTGGAGACAAATTTTAATGACCAAAACACAATGATGAAAAAGGACATTTTTCATATAATCTATGGCTTGTAGAATTTAAACATAATTATTCTGAATATTAAACATTCCATGTCTTCTTATTTTGCTCATCGCAGTGTATTTAGATTGAATAAGGCCCTTCTTTATACAGACCTCTGAGATCTTAATTTGGCATTTTGATTCAATATAAGAAATTTTGTTAAACCTGCATAGGAACCTGTTGAGCAGAATGACTGTGTAATAAATTAAATATACATGAGTGAACACCTTTGTTCTGGTTGTAGTGATTTAGGTTTCCTATTATCGAAGATCAAGGGACTCATTATGTATTACTTCTGTTTATGTAACCACAGGCAGTAATTATTCAGGGCTACAATAATATGTACATGTTCCTCTTTCTTTATCTAGATAAATTATCATCAGCCTACTGATACACAAGTAACACAAATATGTAATGTTGACATAGCCATATAGCTGGTGTGGGCTGCACAACTTTCATCATGACCATAAACGTAGACGTAGGACCTGAGCATGCTCTTGGGGTTCATCCACTGTTGGAGTACTATCACATTCACAAGGACAGCATGACGTACAGATATCAATTTGGCATATCCTAGTTCAAGCAAGATGGCGGAAGTGATAATGGTAGTTGCAGCACTAATGGTGCTGGTCCATCCCAATTCAGCAAGCCCTACAGTCTGAGGCAGACCAATGGCAATGGTGCAGAATTCGGTGTTCATAAGATAGAAAGGAGTGTGCTAATGTGAGATATTCAGTCCCATATGAACCGGATAGGGGCATTAGCAGCTTCTTTAGCTCTTTGAACAGGAGAGGTCAAAACTTGATTTTGTTGATATTAATCTCATGGCAATCCTATCTAGACCAAGATTATTATAGGCAAAAGAAGAAAAGGGATATAAGCAAGTAACCGCAAAGTGGTTTAATTTTAATGCATCCCTCCTAACACAGCTTTGACACTTACTACAAAAATACCTTTTAGAAGCATGGCCGTGAGATATATCTTTCTATGCCATGTGAGATTCTAAGGAGGTATCATTAAGGAAATTTGCATATAAACAAAATCCTTGAGAAAATAACAAAATCTCTACAAAGTTACCCTTGCCTATGACAGCTGATCTGGTCCCAATAAAATGAGCATCATCAATTTCATGTTATATTGTAACAGAAGGATCATCTACCACATGTCCAGTGATGCATCAAATTAAATACTAGATGCAAGGTAATATAAAAGGGTTAATAGATATTACAGTTTATGAGATTGAAGAGGGATATAGTCCATGTAATGATTGATAATTATGTCAACATATCTGAATAGGATTTACCCGAGCTCCATTCTTTGTTAAGAAGCATACTAGAACATTCATGCACTGATAGGATAGTTCAATGACATGCTTAAAATTTACTCTTTACCATATTCTATAAAACTCACCTCAAATGACAATGCTACCAACAACAATAGCTCCAATAACAAGATGAAACATAGTTGAAACCAAGGTTCATAATTTCGTACCGTCCCGACGTTTCGAACTCAGCTCGGTACGGTATGGGATGAGCGTACCGAGCAATACGCTTTGACATACCGATCAGTATATATATATATATATATATATATATATATATATATATAGTTAAAAAATAAAAACAGGGGGCGACATCGCCTCGTTTCTTCTCCCTGCAAAGCCTCAACGACGTCGCTGAGGCTTTTCTCCTTGCACAGATGAGAAGAAGTCGTCGATGACCCCGAAGCCTCGTCGCCTCAAACGAGGAAGCGACATCTCATCTGCGGCATCCGACGACAGAGGGCGGCATGGGATCGGGATCATCGAGGGAGAGCAGCGTCGGATCTCCAGGTTCTCCCTTTTCTTATCCCTCTTCTTCGGCTAATACCGCCCAATAACAGGTGGCGACGGTCGAAATCGATTATTACCGATCGATTTCGGACGGTAACAGGACGAAAACAACCCCAATTGATGGTACTGCCCGGTACAAGCGATATTATTCGAAATTAAAATCCTTGGTTGAAACATCAAATTTAAGAGAGATTGAGACTTGCATTTGTATTATGTTTTAAGCATTAAAGGATGTGTTCCAAGTCGACACGAAAGCTGACAAATTATGCTATTGCCAAATTATCAAGCAACAATCTTGCACATAGAAAAGAAAGGATATGAAAAAGGAAGAGAAAGGACTGTAGAAAAAGATGATAAGGATGGTGGTCATACAAATCATCAGAATGAGAGTAGACAAAGAGAATTGAATGTAAAAGATATCAGTCAAAAGGAAGTGGAAAATTTTGAAGTTGGAGTGGGAAGGTTTGAGGACAGCAAAAAGCCTAACCATGGCTAGGGTTCAAAGTATAGAGGTAGTTTCACATTTGGGAAGGATGTGTGCTCCTTAATCCTTATCATCTAAATTGGGTGAAACATAGAGTTAGACAATTTGCAACACAATTTATTGATTGGCTTAGAACCTCATCTAAGCACAACAATAACATAGCATAGCATACCAAAATTTCGGGTTGGTTATATGGATTTTTTTCCACCATTTAGCTCTAATGAACTTAACATCACTAATCAAACAAAAATCAGTGAATAACCTTAATGGAAGTCATAAGACTTATGAGAAGACTCTGATCAGTCACCGAGGCTCACTCTTGTCTTGATTCATTTTGCAACACTCCTGTTACATTGTAAAATAAGTAGGATTTTTTTTTCCATATCCTCAGCCTTAAAAGAAGTATCAATTAATTTCTGCATGCACATTATACAATACAAAATGCAAGTCTTGTGTCACTTTGAAAAGGATAATAAATGGACCAATATTCTATAGTGAGACCCTTTGCTAATGGTATAAAAGTGCTTGAAAAGAATGGACAGAAGTTCCTCATAAAGTCAAACTTTTAATGAGTTTGCCAATAGGTTCTTGACTCTCTACAGCTTCAAGTATCAAACACAGTTTGCACATCAGAGTGGGTCTTAATGCAAGCCATGAGACTTAATACAGACTTGGAATGACAATCATGCCACATCACCATATTAACTGTAGCTCAAACAATTTCTTATCACAAAATATTTAAAGAAAAGTTTAGGCCTAAAACATTGATTTGAAACATCAGATTCAGTAGAATATGTAATACTTGAAGAAATGAGAGAATAAAACTGCAGCACATATACTACGTGGGTTTTAGAGATGGCATGTCTTTGTTTTTCACAAGAAAGTTATGCAAGGAAGCATAGATGGAGCAATAGTCATGATCTAATGCAAGTATACCTCCTGAGGATGATGAAGAGATAGCTTCACTACGTCTGGATGCCAAGATTCACCAGGAGCCATGGGAACTTGATAAAATGTTGCCCCAAACAATGCCTGAACTAGTACTTTTAAGCCCTCAAGGCACCCAGATAAGGAGAAGTACGATGAAAGGACCTGCTCCAGATAAAGCAACAGCAGAACACTAATGAAAAACTACACGTGCAGAATTTTATTGTTCAAAGCCTCAAAAAGGCAAAGCATCCATGAAAAAATTCACATAAGAAATGTGACAGTATCTAACTTATAGTGAAAGTAAAATCATGGTTCGAAATTAGACATTGTCAGTAAGGCATTCTGCAGTTCAAAAAGACCAGAAACATATTCGTTAAATGGCTAATGCTTTGTAAATGAAAGGCATATGATGCGACAAGCTACTGCAAAAAGCTAGTACTCAATGGAACTTAACATACTGATGATTCTATGCCATATGCAGAAGATTTCATCATTCCCGTAAAATATGCCTCATCCCATGGCTCTAAATCAGCACCTCTTTGATTTAGATATTGCCTCTTGAACTCTTGAATAATATTGAACTCCTAAACAACAAAATATCAAGTATACAGAAAATAAACATGTAACATTAAACAAAATCACGGAAAGAGAGTCTGCAACTATATGTAGGAAACAAAAGGATAATAAGTATCATTTTAATACCTCATCAGCTTTACATCTAACACTTTTGCTCAAGTTAAGCAAGAAAGACAGGGCAACATCAGGTGATGCAGCCATGTTTGGACGAATTGCAAACTCAGCATAAGACTTGCATCCCATTATCTACATGAACCATTTCAAATTTAAAAGAAAGAACATAAAGGATTAGAGATAAAAGAGAAATAAGATAAAGCAAGCAGAAAAATAGAAGAGAAACCCCATAAAAGGATTTCCCCCCAAAGTTAGGTAAGCAAAAAAAACAAGTAAACACTAAGACATAAGTTCAAAATTTGTAAATGAGTTTAATTAAAGAAAAAAATGATGATTTCAATCAAAACATTTTTAATCTTACTAGCATTTCTGGAACATCTTTGTCCTTTTGATAATAATGACTAGCTAATTATTCATTTATTAGCAATAACTATAAGCTACCATTATTAGATGGTAGCTAAAACATGCAAGATGTAATGAAGACTAAATAAGTTGCTTTCTGGAATTTCAATATATTAGCAGGTATAAGAGGTATTGTTCATCTAGGAACTCGAGATACTAATTTCTTTATTGGTCTATGTTTCACTCTCTACCTCCTTTGAGAAAAGACTATAGGATGTTCCTGAGAAAGACAAGTCAATTGCTCAACCATATTTTGGCTGTCATATATAGACTTGAAGAACATGCCATTATTTGCAGCATTTTCATGAACTAAAGGTAAAAGTGTATTCAATATTATGATTCATAATTCTTTTGGGAAAAACAAGTAGCAACATTGATCTAATGGTCTTATTGCAAAGGGGAAAGATAAGAAGCATGGACATGAACACGGTGACATGCCATTTTTAGAAAAATTAGGACATAGATACAGCAAGGACATGTGTATCTTTTTAATATATATAATTATATATAATATTTGATTAACACGAGTTTTATACTATTTATACTTAAATTTTATAAATTCAACAATATGAATAAATAAAATCATCATACAGGTAGAAACAATTAAAATCATCAAATGTAAGTATCCAAAATAATAATCATATAGTAATGTAACCCACCAACTTTTAGGATTCATATAGTAATGATCGTGTAAAGAACCATAATCATCATAGTATCCAACTCTACTAGAGAAGTTAGTATATTCATCGTTGACACATATTCTCTTCTTTGGTTGAATAATATCTTCTTAGACATTTTAGTCTTTCTCGAGAGACCTTTAGATCTCTTTATAGGATACTCGATTGGGATCCTCTTATGGTCATTCATCACTATAATATTTATAATAAAAATAATAATATCATCAATATACTTAATTATGTAATAAATATAACAAAAAATCAAAATCAATATATACATGAGATTCAAAGAATGAGCCAAGCAATAAAGTGAAGTATTGTTCTTCATCCAACAATTAATAAGAATTTTATATATAACATAAAAAGATGAAGAATCGTCTAATTTCTTTCCTTCATGTTATAATAAATGAACACATGGTTTATTCGTGTCACAAAACCTAAGCATATCATAAATAAGTCCAGTGAAATCAAGTATACAATCAATATTGTCTTACCAAATATCATCAAGCACCTTTTACTTTATAAATCTTGTATATAACATGACCATTGGTCGCTAATAACCCTTATTACTAATAACCATAGATTTAAACCCACCTTTACTAGGTTTAAACATTTTAAACATAACAATTATTGAGGTAAACCATTTACCAACTACAAAGAGTAACTTCAATGGCACAAACTTACTAAATATGACCAATCTCATAGAACGACTCATAACAAACTCAATAATCCATGTTAACTGATTTTGTTCAATATTCTTTGCTACACAAATATGTTGGATAAAGAATATGAATCACACATGGAGTCCAAAAAATATTTAAAAATTATGATTCAATAATCTGTGTTATAATGACCAACCTCATTGATAACTTATTTTATCAAATTTAAAAGAAAATATTTATTCTTTGTTTCTCCTATACAATCGACTACCTTCAGAAACACAATTCTACCATCAATCACAACCAAGGTTCGCAATACCGTACCATACCGACGTTTCGATGTTGGTTCGGTACGGTACGGTACCGGCATACCAAGCAGTATACCAGGGTGTACCGAATAATTTTATATATTTTTTATTACTGTAGCACTGTAGTACTGCTACAGTATTATACTGTAGCATTGTAGCGGTACTAGGCGATCCATGTACCGATATGCCGTCGGACTGGTACGTACCGCCCGTACCATTCGATACTGCATACCATGATCACAACCATATTTAACATATGAGACAATATTGATTATATTCTTGATTTCCCTAGACCTATTTCTGATAGACTTAGATTTTGTGACACAAAGTATATGACATGGGAATAGTATAATTGAAAAAGTGAAAGAAAAAATATATAGAAATGAAAGAAAAAAAATAATGAATCTTCATTATTCTATGATGTAATTTATAAAATTCCAATTGATCATTAGACAAAGAACAATACTCGACTTCATTATTTGGCTCATTCTTTAAATCTTATATATCTATCAATTTTGATTTCTAGTTATATTTGTTACATAATTAAGTATATTGATAAAATTATTTATTTTTAATTTTTATTATAAATATTATAGATGAATGACCTTAAGAGGATCTTAATCAAATACCCATATAGAGATCCAGAGGTTTTTTTAGAAAGACTAAGAAGATATTCAACAACTGAGGAGAGAATTCATGTCAACAAAGAATATGATTATTTATCTAGTAGACTTGGATATTTCGATGATTATGATTCTTGATACGATCGTTATTATGTAAATCCTAAAAGTTGGTGGGTTATATATGGTTCGATATGCTCTTGTGCTTCAAGCATTATTTTTGAAATTATGTGTGTACCCTTCCTTTTCATCATGTTGTGAGAGAAACTAAAGTACATATTTTTCTGTGCACTCTTTTAAAAGGAAAAAATTAACTCCTCCGTGTAGAAGATTTAGTATTTATTTGTAGTTTTCACCATCTTCTTCCCAATAGAACTCCACAATACTTATAGGGAGAGTATAAGACGTGGGATATTACTAGAGATAAATTTGATTTATTAAAAAACACTAGAGTACTTAAAGTTGCAAATTTATCTTTTGATGAACCAAAGCTGAAAAAAATTAGTTTTACCGATAATGTTGATGAATCATCAGATGGAGATGACAATGGCGTAGAGAATAAGTCTAGTGATTTTAATATTATTTGAAGTACTTAACCTTTTATTTTGGATACTTATATTTAGATGAACGTGTATGACAATATTTATATGTTCACATTATTAAGTTTTATAAAATTTAAATATAAATAATATAAAACTCATGTTAATCGAATATTATATGTTAAATATGCACGTGTCCTCACTGTGTTCATGTCCTAATTTTTTAAAAACTGGCGTGTCACTGTGTCTGTGTCGTGTTTGTGTCCCGAGTTTGTGCTTCTAAGTGGGTAATATTTAAAAATCAAATTGATATAAATGGTTACTGGTTACAAAGAATTATAAGCTTCATAATGAAAGTACCTGTGCAAGTTCATGACGAGCACCTATAAGCTTATCAAGAACAATAAGATTTGCACGTGGAGTAGAATTTCCCTTTATGTATGCTTGCTTCCTGACCTGCAAAGATTCAAAAAATGTGTTTCTTGTCTGGCTTAACAAGTGATTTTCTAAAATGGATTTTTTAATACTTGCCTAATATAAAAATTTTCTCGGGTGGCAACCACAAAGAAAACCAAATATTACAAAGAATATTAGTGGCTAAAAAACATTTGAGATAAATTTCACAAAATCGAGAAAGCAAAACTTTAACCAAAGAAGTCCTTAAACTAAATAAATTTACACAAAGAGGTAAGAAGTCAGAATATCATAAAGTTTTCAAGTTTATCTATGGCATAACAAAAATGTGAATGGTGCTATATACACTTATCTGCAAACCCCAACCAATTTTTTCCCTTCTCTTCCCTTTTCCTTCATCTCCCTTTTCCCTTTGTCTCCATCATCGCATGACAACAAGTAGTGGCAAATTTGTCAATAAGGCTTTAGGCATCAGTATCCTTTGGCATGAGGGTAATAGGCAATCATGAGCAAGAAGTAGAAAAGTAGGCTCCAGTCATATGAAAAGAGCAAGGGTTTGGCGGAAGGCTGTTTGGGCCCTCAAACACAAGGGACTTCAGCACACAAGTTCCATAGCAACAGCTTCAGCGCATAACATACCACTGCAGCAGGTCAGGGTTTTTGTTTTGTTATTTTCACCCTCATCTTTTCGGTCCTTCCCCTTCTACATATTTCTGCCTATTGTTTTTCATTACTGACCTCTGCTCCATATTCATAATAGCTATTCAATCCCCTTCTATCCACACCTTTTGTAACGTTTTTGGGAAACCATATAAACATAAGATTCTATGATCTTGTCAAAAAAGAGGAAACCATATTACTCAGTAGGTTTTTGGGAAAAGATGACAATATAAAAAGTTAAAAACTACAATCCAATTGCTTCAAGTCAAGATAGGAATATACCTCAGCATCTGATACCCATTTCAAAATTGAGGATAAAGTACTTGAATCTGTAGGGATCTTATAACCCTTTTCTCTTCTTGTATCTCCTACTTTAGAAATTTCATTTGATGCAGTAGAGATTGGCCGATATATGGCATCAAAATGATATTGCATGTTCTTTGGTATGCGTGAAGCTGGAAATATATCCACAAAACCTGGATCAAACATAATATTCTCATTGAACCTGATAAGACCATAAAAAATAAGCTAGTACCCGGTGACAAGCAGTACATTTGCTAATTTATACATAAAAAAACAAAATGGAAAACAGAAATACCTAAATATAACTTTCCCATGAGCATCACTTACACGCTAGGCACCATCAACACAACAAAGAATATGAGAACTTATGAACAGTTGAAACATGATAATACAATTAAACTAAGGACACCATGTAAGATCCTTGGTTTTCAAGATAAGTTTCATCTAAACAACTTAAACACAAAAAAAGAAAAGGCATCATGGAGTAAAAGTCATCAGCACAAAATTCTTTTCTAGGAAATTAATTAATTCCATGTGAGGCTGCAGTATTAAAATCAAAACAATCAATTTTCTTTTGTTAAGCATTTGGTCGTGTGTTTCAACTATACAAACTGACTGTATTTGGTTGCAGAGTACATCAAATAGAAACACGATTCTGGACAGGCCTGTCACTTGCCAATAAAAAAAAAACAAATTACTGTTGACCCTTTCATGCATAACTTACAGCCATCTTTTCTTCCAATTCTTTCCAATTACTACATAGAACTTGTTCTATAGCCAGCTCTCATTGCTTAAATGGTAAGTCAACTAACAAGATAAGTGTTTTTAGGGGTCATATAGAATAGAAGTCATATAGAATAACATTTAGGGGTGTCCGAGATGCTTTTCATGAGCACCAAAAAAAAACTATGCGAGTTGTTTACCCAACTGGTTCAAGTCAAAATAAACCAAAAAATTGGATCAAAAAATAGTTGTAAGACAAACAAAGAAACACATTGAGGTAAGTAGGATGAGTTAGGCCACATTCATTGTCTGATGTAAAAAATAAGAACGGGTAGTGGCTTAGAAGCTACTATTTGGTTATTCAGTGAGGTAACATCAAACACATTGAGGTAAGTAGGATGAGTTAGGCCACATTCATTGTCTGATGGAAAAAATAAGAACGGGTAGTGGCTTAGAAGCTACTATTTGGTTATTCGGTGAGGTAACATCAAACAGTTCTTTTTTATGGGCATAGTTAGCAGTGTATATAGAGAATAATAACTTTATTTATAGACTGTCATACTCAAGAATGCACAGACACTAAACAAGATACAAAACTACATTAGATGGAATAACTGACTTAAAACTTATATCTTTAACTCAAGATTCTGTTTCTCCTGCATAATAATGTTGCTCAGTGCTCCAGATAAATTCTTGTAAGTGATACCATAAAATAGAACATATTCCAGGCATGTGCACTTGCATGTACATGACATATACACATATAACATATATATAAGGTAATATTTAATGTATTTCAACCAAATAAAAAGTAAAGGTGCATATTAACATTCCCCGGAGACGTATTTCCACTCCTGCAGATTCATGATGATGGAACAAGTCCACGATCATTTGAGATATCTTTCCATATAAAGGTCCTAGATGCAAGGATATCTGTATGATTATCAGGCAACAAGATCAATTTCATTTTACCAAGATATCTAATTTGAATTTTGACAGCTAGTCCTCACTCATTTGGGTTCGCTTAAGAAACATCTGCTTCCTTTTTGCACTTTGTGGCTTGTCAATTACCTACTTCAAGATGAATACTCCATTCTTTGCATATTGAGCATCTTGTTTTAGTTGTACAGGAGAGATTGATATATAAGACACATGAAGTCCACAAAGCAACTATAGAAGCTTCAAAAAACATACTTTGTATCAATAGGAAATTGATTGAAGTTCAAGAGTATAAGTTAGTAGTGGATGATACGTACTTATTGCCCAGTCTAGCGATCTCGACATTCAATTGATTAACTCGCTGTAGTTTATCTGCAACAAATGAAACACAAGACTGTAGATTATAAAAAAACAAATAATAAAGAAAAAAGCACCAGCATAAAATTAATTACCATCAGAAAGATGAATGCCACCATTTTCAAAGTCAACACGCAAAGCATGTGCTGCTCTTTGAGCTTCTTCTGTATGCAAGACACCCTCACTCTCAGCTTTCACTATTGCAGTGTACAAACTACCATTTGTGTTTAGGAACTACAAGTAAAAGGTGAAGATTAACAAAGAACAAAAAGATGAGTGCTACTTGAAAAAAAAAAAAGTTGTTACAAGAAATCTTTGACACAAAATAATAATATATTTGAACATATGCCTAGGTCAATGGCTTTTAGGGTTTCTGGATTATATTATGATAAGTTCCTTCATGGCTTTTAATGCAAAAAAAATTACTTCTGCAAACTTCTGGTTGTCAGTTGACACATTTTCAGAATGGCTTCATAGACAAGTTAAAAAGTTATATCTAGGAAAAGGTCAGGACATCCTAGATAACAGAAAACCATGGAGGTACGAAAGCATTGACAATCAAGTCAATACATGTAAAGACAAGCAGGCCAAAGATGCACTCAACCATGGTCATGTCTTGCATGGCAATCACCGTAACAACTCAAATCTGTTGAAGAAAAGAAACTGGTGAATGCAACAGCATCCTTGACAACTCCAGCATCTTCTCAGCCACATTCTTGTATTCAAGTCTCTCTCAGAGGCTCTAACAGACTCCATATTGAAAAAGATAAGTCTCAGCAGTGAGATGAAAATTTCAGCTTGCAGTAAATGAAGCAAAGTTTTGGGATTAAAGCTATATGTCTTATTTGCAACAAAACAGCAGCCACCAGTTGTTGGAAACTTCCCCAACATGTCAGTAAGTTTATGAGGAGTTTCCAGTTCAATCCGAGCCCTTGTACTCCCTATTGCATCAAATTTGGTCACATGTCATCAACTGATGATAAGCAAGGGTATCAAAAACAAACTGTTGTGCAGCACATTCCCAACATATTTGAAATTAAGAATACTGATCTCATAGACGTTGATCAAATCCTAATCGCTAAAGATGTATGAATGAAGAAGTCCAACATAGCAAAATTATTTTCTGACATCAAAAACCATTCTCTCATGAAAAGATGAAAAGAAGACATAAAAGCTCAATGTAGATATCATCTAGCATGATCCCAGTCCACCACCTTAAGGACAAGGTGAACTTAATGGGTGAAACATTGTAAGAGAGTTGGATTAAACCTAATCACAACCCTACTAAGCCTAAACTAGGTTGGTCAAGAGCTGGACCCAACTGACAAATTCAGGGCCATGTTTGGGCCTCGTGGATTTGTGTCTCTTTGTGGAATTCTTTTCATGGCTAATATCAGCCAAGCGGGGTCATCGACATGACAGGCTCTAATGTTCAACTGAGCAAGGACTCAGCCTTGCTAGTCACTGAGCATTCAAAAACCATCAAAGCATCACCAACATCACTAGAATCATCTCATTTCTTGGTATCTGTTGCCAATACTTATGATACCTCATAGAGTTTAGCATGCCAAGCATCATCCAAAGGAGAATCCCAAGGTCCAAATCATTACCCTCTGTGGCCAGATCACCAAATTTCAGTGTCCCAAGATCTTAAATACACCAAAAAACAGCATCTTCACCATTTGAACAGCATTTCAAGCTACCATGAGCTTTTTTGGAGCAAACAAATTTAGTCCATATGTTGTGAATAAGACAAAGTGAAACCAAAAAAAATTTTAGCATAAAAGCTAGCATGGGCGAAAAGAACCACTACTCCCGTTGACTAAGTTGTCTAAAAATAACATTGCTAATAGGTTGCAGCTCAAATCATAATTTAAGTCTTGACCAACCAGAGTAGCAAGGATCCAGAGCCCATTAATGGTGGCGTAGTGGGAAGTGCAACCCAAATTCCTAACTTGTGCCTTCAGTTGGGTCCAAGTCATGGTACACAGCATTTCTGTTTAATCATTACCAAGTTTGTTGCTCGGTAGGGCCAAGAACGAAACAATGTCCTTTTATAGAAATAAATCATATCCTTTTAGGATAACCATGATTTAAGAGTATGATTTTGGCCCATTTGTCACGGACAAAATTATAAACATGAGGGCTAATGTAATGCTCATGTATGTCCGTGTCTTTTGGTTTGTTCATGCTTTGTACAGCATGTATAGGGACGGTCGAAGGTTTAAAAGCCCAATTTTAGTTGGGTTTGATGGTCATTTTAGGCTTATAAATAAATATTGTATCATGTGAACACTTGTGAGATATTTCGGTCTGTAGTGGACCATTTTGGATCCTTTGTTGTACAACCATTCGGAGCTTGTGAAATATGTTTGTAATTTGCATTGGTTATGAAGTGTTTTCTGAAATGTTTGCTTGTAGATCCCGAGTGAGGCGTTTTCTTTAACCCGTTTTCTCTTTTGTAGGTCCTAAGGGACCATGGGAGGTTTCGAGGAGGTTGACCTTTACGGACGGACACACAAGGGTGCCGCACAACTTAGGCAAAACCAACTAAGTCCGTGACATATTGGGAGCTAAAAAATGTAGTGATATAGCATTAAACTCTTCCATAATAAATAGATGAATAAAGAACATATGCATTATGACAATTGCTTTTGTAGGTTGCCTTAAAAGTATAAACCACATTACCCTTCACAGTGATTTAAACCAAACAAGGGGGTCATCAACCGGATAAAACTCACATGAAGATATTCATTTATCCTCATTGATGCCTTGTTCGCTTCCTCCACATATTCCCTAAAGATGCATAATTGCAAGAATATTAAGTCAATATTAACACATCAGAAATAAACAAATAAGATCAAAACCATATGTAACGTAAGAATCAGCCCAAACTACTCGATCACCTGTCAGGATGAGTATTCCTGCACAGCTCCGCAGAATCAATAACCGAACATACCTACAAACAAGCATCGAGGGAACTCTCTAACAATTCTCACAACCACCAGAAACAAAAGGGACAAGAAATTATATGGAACCATACAGTATCAGAGATCTCGTCCATGGCCCGGATGATCTCCATCGACGGCGGTAGCCGAGAGACATACGTAACGAGCTCCCCAGATCTAAAGACGACATAAATAGACGGTTTAGAGACAGACTGGGAACGAAATGCCTCCTTCTTAAGCATTTAGCTTCGACTTACTTCTGGATGGCCTCGTCGACAAACCTACGGAAGCCTTTGGGTGTCTTGAGGACATCGAAGCCATAAAGCCCCGTCTCCGCGCCAACCGTTTCAGCGGCGGCCATCGAGGAGGCGTAAAAGCTGTTGCTAGCGGAGAAAGCGCGAGAAGGATAGACGAGGAGACAGGCAGCCCATCGGCGGGGCTTTAGCGCCGCAAACATCTCCGACGGCGTTTTCCGCTTTGCTCTTCCCGCCGCCGGGGTCGAAACTGCGATCGGGTCTTTACGCCGACTGATGAGGGCATCAAAATCGCCCTACTATTAAAAAAGTATTACTTATCCCATTAAAAAAAAAGCGATATATGAGCAAAAAATATTTATTCACAATTTATATATAATTCCGTTGTTATTTGTCAGTTTCTTTAGGATAAATTGTACTAAAGCATATACCAAATCCATCTGTATCAAAAATAAAAATATATGTACGTATTATTTACCCTTATATTTGATAATATGTTTTCCTTCCTATAAATGACGAATATACTCATTTTGAACATTACTATGTTTCTTCAAAAAGGTGGATATAAATTTGTTCCAAATGACCGTAAGTAACTGTGATGTTTCTTTAAATAATCCAAAGTGCTATGCGTAACGCGCTTTTCATGCTCCTTTTTTATTTTGGATAAATCTACATACATTTAAATTGTTATTTAATATTTTTTAATATAAGCAATGAAAAATTTAGCCTAACAATTATAATATTTTTGGTATCTCCATCAAAACACCAACAGCTTGTTTAAAATTGTTATATCCAAGACAAATAGACTCAAAACCCAATTACCACCAACTAATATATTAAAAAAAAAAAGATATTAGATATTCATATCGGAATAGGAACAAGAACAACCTAATACGAAGACTTCCATGTTAGTTATAATATATTTTTAATAGGATTATAAAATACACTATAATTAAAGTAAATAAACTCAAAACTCATTAGAAATTAGCTTATTAAAGAATGGATTATGTTTATAATATTCTTGGCGAGTAAGGGGACCCTAAATAGTGATTTGCATGAGATTCCGATGGCTTGTCTGACAGACAAAAAAAAAGAGGAAAAAACCTGTGATGTATCACAGATTAAGCTGAGAATTTTTACGTTTATGCTCCATAAGACATGCAACTTTGGTGTATCGAGTTTTTTTTTTTTTTTAAGTCAAAGGGTCGAAAAAATAAAAAAAAATAATCTGATACATGAATTTATTAAATCATAATCATTTAGGTTGATTACATAAATCTTTTTTGCTACCATTAATATCTGTAAAAAAACTCATAAAAATATTTAAATCTTTATTTAAAAATATGTCAATAAAATTATAAAATTTTAGATTGACAAATACCATCCATACAGATTTCAAAAACTATCTTGATGGTTTTAATTTTTTTCACTCAACCTGTCTTGCTTTCACACACTGTTAAATCTCGGAAGTGAGAAACGATTGTTACAAGAGACATGCTTGCTCAACAGCACAATGCCAATGGTCGACATTTACAGATGTACAACCTCAGGTTTAAAAGTCCATCGTAAACATTGACATTCTATTGTTACTGTACATCCAGATCTGGCGTGGCGAATACATTTCAAATCCTTGCGAGCTGGCATTCTTTATGAATCCTCCTTGGAATAGGCAACTCTTCCTGACACGGCATTCTAAAGCTACTGTGCATCCAGATCTGGCTTTGTGGGGTATTCTAGTCCTTGCAGAGCTGGCATTCTTCTCAGGTCCTCTTCAGAATATAGAGGGATGAACCAATACCTCTTGTCTGCTCCAAACACCTGACCCACGAAAAAATTTAACTATAACATTCATACTATAAGGATTGCAAGAGAACAGTAGGATATTAAGACAGAATATAGTGGTGGAGATGATCTCGTGGCTCTGTGGCGCGATAATGATGATGATGCATAATGACTAACCTGCTCAAAGTTCTTCTTTCGGCCGAGATCATACTTCCATCTTGGAGTTGCTTTCTTCTCATATGCCTGAAGACAGAAGGATATGTTTGTCCTTGTAATTATCAGGATTCATCAGTATTTTACTGCCAATACTTACCTCAATGGTTGTGGTATTCTTTGCCACCAAAGATGCGTGCATGATCAGAAATCCAAGCACACTTAATGCGAAAGCCAAATTCAACACTAGAACATTAACAAAAAAAATCATTATCATTCACAACAACAGAGAAAGAAAAAGTTGTTTAGAAACAGAAGCTACTGCATTACAAAATAGGAATATGCATACCGAATGTGAGAAAAGTAGTTGCAAGTGTGCCAGGTGTTCCAGGAATCTCCACATCTTTAAAGAAGGCAATAAAATGGGGAAAGAGAGAAAGAGTGACAAGAGTTGTCTCAAGAAATGTGTAAAACTGCATCCACAAGAAAAGAATGGTGTCAAGATCATCGGCCAAAATTGCAATGAAGCAAAGAAAACATCATATGGCTGTAAAACTATATCAAACCTTCTAAATAAATCACTTAAATTGGAATGATATCATCACACTGGATATAAAAAAACTGAATAAGTGGAAATTCCATCATTTCAAGCTTCAAAAGAATTCTACAACCAACAAGTAGAATTATAATAAGCATATTTCTTCAAGTGAGCTAAGTAGCAGGGGAAAAAAAGAGAAGCTAAACAAATGTTTCCACCCTCCCGATGAACATTTTTTAAGATCCACCCATCATACAGAAAAGTAGATTGCATACTTTAAAAATGTGTGTTTCGATCTTTCACAAATATCTCGACCATGACATGTTTCATGGCACACAAATCACACCTGATAATTAATTATCCTTTTTATTTGTAACTGATAATTCTCTCTGCCATACTATCTGAAAACATTATGTTTTCATCACCTTGATATAAAATATTGTACCAAGAAAATAAAATTTATTCAAGATACATTCTATGTCTAGGAAACGGTACCCTCAATACTTTAACTGTCTGCATTCATGCGATAGAAGAATATTGCAAAAGAGTCGCCACTTCCCTCTATCACTCTTTTGAGTCATTGGATGACATCACTGGTCAGTAAATTTTTCTTAGTAGATGATGGACAACATTTATACAAGACCAGTCACTGTTGGTTATAATATTAGACACAAAGAAAGAAACAATGTTAAGTATGAAAATAATAGCTTTAAAATTAGTGCAAATTAGATGGAAAAAGCTTTAAGAGGATGAAATTATCTAAGATTGTAGGATTTGATGGCATCCTATCGAGATTTGAATGAGTTTAAAAGATCAATGGGTAATTTGGTTGACTTGTTTATTTAAGAAAACTTGGAAAATTAAAAAGATATATGATGGATGCAAGAAAAGCCTTCTAGGACCAATTTATAGAAATAAGAGAGAGATTCAAAACTATTATACTTATAGAGGAATTTCATATTACGAAATTTTGGAAAATATATTGTAGGAAGAATAACACCACTAATGTCGGTCCCATTTTTTCCCATGCTCGGATGAAAAAGGTGGAGGGTTGCATTAGGTCACTAACAACCAGCATAAAACTATGTCAAATCTCATAAACATAGATTTTAACTGATTTCAATATAGAGCTAGGTCATCATCCGAAAGTGACGCGAGGCACCTTCACCACCTAGGTATCCCGAATTACAAATGGTGGGCTAAAAGGTCGCTTGAAAGCAGCTCATCATATCATTACAAGTTAGGTTAGTAACTTGGAATAGAGGAACACTTTTATGGAAGGAATTAGAATTGATAGACACTATGTTCAAAAGAAAATTAAATATTATTTGCTTATAAGAGACTAAGTGGGTAGGGAAAAAAATCTAGAGAGATTGATAGTACTATATTTAAAATTTGGTATACTAAAAAAGTTAAACACAAAAATAGTGTAGGAATTGTTGTTGATAAGGCTTTTAAGAACAATGTTATGGATGTAAAAAGATTTGAAGATAAAATTATAGTTCTAAAATTTATAAAAGGATAAAATGTTTTGAATGTTATTAGTGCTTATACTCCTCAAGTCGGATTGAATGATCAGACCAAAAGGAAATTTCAAGAAAACTTAGATAATATAATCCAAAGAATGCCTATAACCAAAAAACTTATAATTGGAGGAGATTTAAATAGTCATGTAGGGAAAATATAAGGTGAATATAAAAGGATGCATGGGGGCTTTAGTTATGGGGAGAGAAATGAAGATAGTGGTATGATTTTGGATCTTGCAACTTCGTATGATCTTATAATTATAAATACTCACTTTAAGAAAAGAGATGAATATTTAATTACTTATAAGAGTGGTCACAACCTTAGTCAAATAGACTTTTTTCTCACTAGAAAGATAGATAAAGTTATTTGTAAGAAATGTAAAGTTATACCTGGCGAAAGTTTAACGAATCAACATAGGTTGATGGTATTTGATATTTATTGTTGAAAATAGAAGAAGAAAAAGATAGTAGAAAAAATTATTATGACTAGATGGTGAAATTTTAAATATGATAATGTAAAGACTTTTAAGAATAAGATGGAAGAGGAGGCGATTTAGAATTTAGATGAGGATAATATTAATATTATTTGGACTACGATGGCTAATAAGATTATGAGCTTAACAAACGAGATTCTTAATGAAACTAAAGGTAGAGATGCAACCTTAAGAGACAGTTAGTGGTGGTGGGAGAAAGTTCAAAAAATATTTTTTACTAAAAAATCATGTTTTAAAGATTGGCGGAATTGTAAAAATAAGGAAAAATTTAAAAGATATAGAGAATCTAAAAAAGAGGCTAAAAAACGATTAGTATGACAAGATATAAAGCTTATGATAATTTGTATAATGAATTAGGTATTGAAGATGGTGAAAAAGATATATATCGAATTTCTAAAGTTAAGAAAAGAAAGTATAAGGATTTACATAATATTAAATGCATTAAAGATTAAGATCAAAGAATACTTGTTAATGATAATGAGATTAAGGAAAGATAAAAAAAATTATAAAATATTTAATAAAAATATTCTACATAAGACTTAGATTTAATAATATATTATTAATAAAATTAGAGTTAATGAAGTAAAAGATGCACTAAAGAAGATGAACATAGCTAAAAGTATAGAGCTTGATGTCTAAAAAAGTTTAGGGGACAAGGGAGTAGCCTAGTTAACTAACTTATTTAACAAAATCATGAGATTCAAAAAGATGTCTGATTAATGGATGAAGAATTTTTTTCGCGCCAATTTACAAAAATAAGGGTGACATACAAATTGTGCAAATTATTGAGGAATTAAAATCATGAGTCATATTATTAAACTTTGGGAAAGAGTTATCAAAAATAGAATAAGGCTTAAAATAAATATCTCTAAAAATTAATTTGGTTTTATGCCTAGAAGATCAACTATAGAAGCTATTTATTTATTAAGATAATTAATGCAAGTACAGAAAAAAAAATTGCATATAGTTTTTATTGGCTTAAAGAAAGTCTATGATAAAGTTCCTAAAGATTTATTATGAAGGGTTTTAGAAAAGAAAAGTGTATCTACTTATTATATTGATGCTATTAAATATATGTATGATAATGTATCTACTAGTATTATAACTATAGGGAGTGTGTCTAATGAGTTTCCTATTAACATAGGATTACACCAAGAATCCGTATTAAATCCCTACCTTTTCACATTGATAATAGATGAACTTACTAGTGTATGTTATTTATTGATGATATTATCTTAGTTAATGAGACCTAGGTGGAATTAACTATAAACTTAAGCTATGGAGGCAAGCATTGGAAACTAAAGATTTTAGATTCAATAGGATTAAAACTGAATATATAAAATACAATTTTAGTGACTCTAGAAATAGACAAGAGAATATTGTTAAATTAGATGGACAAGAAATCCCTTTAAGTAAAAGTCTTAAGTATCTTAGATCAATTATTCAACAAGATGGAGAGATCGATGAAGATATTATTTATAGTATAAAAATAGGAGGGTTAAAATAACGCAGGGTGTCAGGTGTCTTGTGTGATCATCAAATACGTTTGAGATTAAAAAGAAAATTTTATAAGACAGTTGTGAGACTAACAATGCTTTATGGATCTAAGTGTTGCGTAGTTAAAAATATATATATACAAAAAGTTTATGTTGCTGAGATAAGAATGTTAAGATGGATGTATGGAGTTACTAGGAAAGACAGGAAAAAAATACTTTTATTCATGAACAACTAAGTATCACTTTAATAAAGGATAAGATGAGAGAAATTCGTTTAAGATGGTATGGACATGTGCTGAGGAACCTTCCAAATGTGGTAGTCAGAAGAGGTAAAATTATTAATATTAGTGATAAGAGGAGAAGTAGAGGAAGACCTAAAAAGACTTTAATAGAAATTATAAATAAAGCTTTAAGTATTCTTAACCTAATCAAATATATGACTTCTTATATATTTCAATGGCAGCAAAAGATCCATGTAGCCGACCTTAATAGTTGGGACTTACGAATTTATTATTGTTATATAGTTGTTGTTGTTGTATATTGAAGGAAGAATAAGATTTTAAGCAACTATTTCTACAAATCAATTTATAAAATTGACTTATTTATTTATTGATGCAATTAATGAAAAAACTAAAAAGGAATTTTTATATGACACATTATAATGGATTTTAGAAAAAAATAATACAATAATCATATTTACAAAAGATATGCAAGAAAACAAAATCAAGGTTCAACATAGGCTTGCCAAAAGCAAAGAGGTTGTTTACCAAAAACCTTGACCATGAATTAATCAACTGACTTGGCACATCAACCAAAATCCTACAAATATGTTTTTCCTTCCTCTCTTTCTTTACCTTTCTCTATTATTACAAAAAAATTCCTCTAATTGTCACAAGCTCGTCAGACATCAAACATATATTCAATGAGTTTTTTGTTTTAATAAACATTATTCATAGATTCACTGGTTGTAGACTAAGACCATAGAACATATAATGACATGATCAGCAACCACAAAAGTACATAGCTTTCTTAATGATTTTCAATACCATCACTCACAAGTACAAAGTTTTGAATCAAGAATCCCAACATGCAACAACTAGCCACTGTTTATAATATTAGTTTTAACAAGCAACAAAATGCACACACAATAAGCTTCATACTACAAACATGTAGGAAATTGTATGTTGTTATTTCATGCAGTTACTTATAATCACAACTAAAGGCACCAAATAGGCAGAACTCTAAAACTTGGAACCCCCATAACGTAACTGCAGTATAGGTTTTAACAAAATTTTTATCTTAGAAGCACAACAAGCTGTGGGATAGAAGTATATAAAAAAATTAGTATATTGATATTGCATTTAGTCAATTAAAATGGACTATTTAAAGAACATAGAACTTAGAACAGCAGTCAACTTGGAAACAGGAGATACAGTGTGGCATCTCGCACTGATGGAAAGTGTAGGCATCCAAAAAGTAGTTCCCATAATCACTAATCAAAGAGGTTTAACTAGAATTCAAGTATGTTCAATTTGGAGGGACTACAAATAGATTGCTTGTTAACTTTTCTTTGGGGTGATGGGAACTGTATGTCAAGTCAATTACAGTCCAGTTGAGCAAAATAGTGCCTTTTATTGAAAAAAAATAGACTTTTTTATGTAATATAAAATGAAACAAGTTCCACAACTCACTGTTCAGTACTTCTTTGCTCTTTTTTCTTGAACCTTCTCTTTTTTCTCTTCAATTGCATGATGTTGTATTCTTTGCTATGGATAATCCAACAGAAGGCTATTGCTTGTCCCCTCTTAGATTTTTTTATTGCTTATGATATGTTGCAATTATTAGTTATCAGAGAAAATGAGAAGCTTTCATGTTCCCTTGTCACTACTCAATCGCAAGAAATAATCCAACAACTGCAGAACATTAAAGATTAATCTAGGTCATCAAATAATAAAAAAATTGATATAGTGTGTGTAACAGTTGTTTGGAAGTTTATTAAATAACATAAACGTATCACCATCAAGTAATGTTTCAACGAAAGCCATAGTCTTCATGAGCAATTATATACACAATAGTTTTGTTTTTTCTTCCTTTTCTTTTTGGCATGTGTATGTGTGCATGTGTGCATGCATGTGAATCATCTAATTTGCATTAGGATATTTCAATTTGGCCAAATAAAATAAAAGTGAAAAATTGTAATCAAGCATCACAAGAAAAGGTAACCTCTATAAAACCCAGCAGTAGTTTTCAGCAAACATTGAAGGCTCATGTTATCACAACACAAGAAAAAATTGGATTAGAGTCATTAGACACTTACCAGAAAAAGAAGAAAGAACTTATAATTTAGAGCCCCCACACAATTTACTACCCACACGCAATGATGAT
The DNA here is from genome assembly GCA_004837865.1 of Musa balbisiana. Classification (NCBI taxonomy): domain Eukaryota; kingdom Viridiplantae; phylum Streptophyta; class Magnoliopsida; order Zingiberales; family Musaceae; genus Musa; species Musa balbisiana. Next base: position 34,747,291 of record CM017191.1, on the reverse strand, counting down.
CCATCTTAAGTACACATCTCCCACCTAAGATAAGAATTTAAATATACAATAAAAGATACAGACACAAGAGCACACAGCATACATGTTTAAATAAAAATAAGTCGAGAAGCATGGACTTACAAACCGAACAATGATGACAGCGTGGTGGCTTCAACTGGTTGCACTTCCTGCAGTATCTTATCCTTGGATTTCCTGTTTCTGCAAGATGTCCTTGTTGTTGCAAATTTAGAATATGATTACTGAAATCCAAGTTGGTTAATGGAGCATTTTCTCCTATCTCCTCATCTATAGTAGGCTTCCAATTTGGTGGGACACTGCCAGGGTCTGTGAAGACAACGGAGAAATAGCTCCATAGAAGCAGACCCAACTGTGTAATCATCCACTTTTATTAGATAGACTGTTGTACACAATGCAACAACGACTGAAAAATCAAACTTTTTCTATTTTCTCTACCTCCCCCATCAGCTTTCTTTTACTGGTTCTGAGCAGGTTCAATTTTCTCACAAGGAAAAGAAACAGTAGAAGATTATTAAATTTCTACGGTACTTCCTATATGTATAATCAGCAGATGTTCTTTACAAATTTCTTGGGCCCAAGAGATTATACATGCATATTATTGTTTTTTACATAATTTTCTTAATCATAAATTGTTGATTGACTTACCCTTCAGACTAACAAAACTTTATTTCTCTTACTTCCTAAAAGCAGATCCTTAAGCTAAAAGTCGATCTTAGCACATAGGAACTTCGTATTTAAAAAAACCAAGAAGATCACAAGCATTTCACGACAATCTTGAAAAAGAAAAATAACAGTGCATAGATAACATTTCGACAGCTAGATACGCTGATTTAAGAGCAGAGCAATCGAATCTAGCAATAGAGAGATTCGATTTGAAAGAAGATCCATAAAATAAGGCGCCTGACCACTGATCAGAGGATTTGGGATCAGAGTTCCACCAACCAAAATAAAACTTGGGAGTCAGAAGCAAGAAGCGAGGCGGTGAATCAAGTACCAGGACATGGAAGAGGATCAAGACAGCAAGGGCCAGGAGGGAATCGATCCCGCCGGCGCCGAGGGCAGGGCCGTAATTAGCGACGACCACGGCGTAGTAGCTGACCCCGACGATGCCAAGGACGAGCAGGATCATGAGGGAGCCGAAAGCCCGAAGCGCCGTGCAGAACTTGAACACGTTCCACGCCATGACCACCGGGCCCGATCTGTGCATCGCCTCCTCCCCCCTCAAATAGCAAGAAGGAGACAAGAATTGGCGAAAAGTGGAGGAGAGGCGAGAGATCCTCTCGCTCCCCTATCTTGGCTTCTTCTCTCCCCCTTCCCCCTTCCCCTTCCCTTCAATTCTATTCGATACAATTCCAGGGTTTTACCAAAAGCATGAAATAATCGGAGCAAGATTTAGTTTAAGAGAAAGTATGGCTTCTTTTTCTTTTCCGGTTTTCTATTTGTGATGCGTTACATATTAGTTTGATGAGTTACGAATTAGTCCGTGCCGTGCTAAGTTTGGAATGTTGTATCCTTCGACCTACGGAAACCGTTTCCCGAGGACAGGAATCCACATTCCATGAGGTTACTTTAGTGGGTCAAAATTATGCCGTACTTGAATTTTTCTGTTGATTTTTATTTAGGATTAATTCTCATGAAAACATCCTCGTTTTGAGTTTTTTTTCTTTTTTCTGAGTGATAATTTTTTTTATTTCTTTCATTAATGTTTCACATTTTCTCATATCTCGAAATGCTACTGACTGATTCTTAGGATGATTCGATCCACTATTATATGAGTTACAATATTTTTTGAATAAGATTATATTATAATGTTTACCTATTTGAAATTAAATTAAGATTGATATGTTAGTATGTATTAGACTTACAACTATTATTTTTTATATGTTTATAGTATTTTCTTAAAAGTACTATAAGTACTGTAATACTATTCAAAAACATTTTAATTAAAATAGTGATAAATCGATACACCGAACCAATCTAATGCAAGCATTGAGAGTTTTTTTATATTTATCATATTAGAGATATTTTAAGAATATCGAGAAAATGAAACACCGGTTGAGAAAAACAAAGGACACTAATTGGGAAAATTCTAAAATGAAGGATTTTTTTTCAAAATTTATCATTTTCTTTTTATATATATTTTTTTCTTAACCCGATCTTAATGTTCAATCCAAAAGGATAAAAAATGAAAATTATTATTCAGAATTATTTCAGCTATTTATTGGAAAACCCTTAGTTTTTATTTTGTTTCACCACAGCAAACCTCTTTTACATTTTCTACCAACAAAACTCTCTTAAAAAGATTTGGCTTATTATATTCATCATAAAATTTACTATCTCTATTAAATCTGATAATTTTAATTTTTTATCTAATTGTCTCTCAATTTCATTTATATTGACATTAATAGTAGGAACAACTTAAGACTTTTTTTAATTATCGAAACTATATTTTAATCCAATATTTAATTGCATTGTCACTAATGTCTTTGTAAACTCGAAATTTAAATTAATTATATATAAACCATAATATAAAATTTTAAAACTATTTTTTATTAAACTATAAAACATACTAAGTTTATCAATACTAAAAAATAATCCTAACTCATCAATTTTAAATAGAGAAACTAAATTTCTAAACTAGTAAGAATATAGTATGTGTCTGCAAGATCAATCAGACGACCCATCCTTAGGCATAATAAATTTTCACTATTATCAATTTTATTTAAAGATGATTTCTCTTAATGATAAATCTTTCATATCCATCTAATTTTTCAAGTTGAACAAAACTTTATATATTTTTGACAACATAAATCGAAGTACCATAATCAATCCATCAAGTATCAAATGATTTGAAACGTACAAAGGTTAAGTTTATAATTTTTTTTTCAAACCAACCTTTGTCATATGTTTTTCTCAATAGTCTATTTTGTGTTTTTAAACCTAGTAAATTTATTTGGTTGATACACTTTAACCCCTTTTTTTTTTTTTTTACCAACTCATTGAGTAGTAGCGATACGATATCTTTCTTATCTTAATCTTTCTGAATATATACAACTCATTTAAGTCTTATTTATTTTGATTTATATTATAATAAATTTTATATGAGTCAAAGAAATATGATTAAGAATTAACTATACGAGAAAAGATTAATTCATATATTTTATAATCTTATCGGTCGTGTTAAAGATATTGAATCTGTCAAGTGCTAACCTTAAAGGTGAGCGGTAAAACCAATTAGTCAAATGAGCCATACCTCCCTTTTCTTTTATAGCTTTCTTTCTTATTGCGCCGTAAGAAGACACCCAATTACGATAGCCTTGTGGTTGTTAGCATTGCTATCCAGCACCCAACCGCGCACAACCATTGGGCGCGACCATTGTAGCGACGTTCAATAGGGTGGTTTCCCTACTGCACAACCATCGCACCACTAATCGCTGCCTTTGACGAGACACTGTATAGTCATGACATCATAGTCGTTCGTTGCACAACGCCTCTGGTGCTGTCGCCAACTACTTGCGCCACCCTCCACAAAGTCGTTGCATGCAGCAGCTTTCGACCACTTCGGTGTTGTGACACTAAGCTTAGAAACCTTCGATTGTAGCAGCGCATATGAGATGTGGTAGCACCATGCGTCGCCCACAATAGCAACAACTTCTTATCACAGCACACATTGTCGCAATACCATTACCCTCAACTGTCACCAAAATTAGCGTGAATCAACGCCAGCGATCAAGATTCTATGATTGTGACTCCATAAGACATCGTCAATAGTAGTTCATGATACAATTTGCATAAGTGAGGAAATATTTATCGTTCGCATGCAGACAATTGAGACTGACGAGATAAACAAAATAGATCGGATCACTTTTCACAACTAAAAGATAATAATATAAATATATTTAAACTTTTATGATATAAGGTATTTGATAACAAACACTACTTGTAAGCATAAAATCATAATCGTGGTATTATACAAAATAAATTTAATATCATAATATAAAATAAAATAATAATATATTAAAACTATAATGCATAATATAAAAAACTAAACTCGCTCTCTCTTTCTTTCTTTCATATGGCCAATGAGAATATATTTATAATCTCAATCATTTCGGATATAGTCACTAGAAGGTCTTATCTATTTGTAGGAGACAATAGATGATGTAGAATAAGTGATTAGGAGAGTCACTCCCATCAATTACATCTTCTAAAGAATTTTACCATAAATAATTTTTTTATTAATATATGATCGTAATCAAAATTTAATCAAAACTATAATATATATTATCTAATTAAACATGATATATATCTTATCCAAGTAAAACTATAATATATTTGATATATGAAAAATTTTGGTGGAGAGAAAGCAACGTGAATTAATAGACATTGTAGTTTTGCTCACCCATTCCACGTTTAACTTTGACAAAGTGACTCAGATTTCAATACCATTTGTCATGTTCCTCAAGACACAAACATAGCTATCTTACTACTTTATGTCAATTTTATGTCCATCTCATGCATATATTTGAGGGCTGTTGTGATGTAACTATTGGATGAAGCCTCTCGTAAGCTCAACGTGGTTGTATACGAGAATGCAATTGTGATCCTTCGGATTAATATCCCCATGGTCATGATCTTCCAGTACGTGACCTCTCTAAAACATGATTTGGACCAGTTGTCATCTTACTATAGTTGTTGAACTCTTGATGTTGTATCTCTCTTCAACATTTAGTCCCCTTACTGGGGCATTAGACTTCCGAGTAAATGTTCTAAACCTTTTGTTGAGCTCACATAGCACTCGACCCTTGTACAACTTGATGTTCTTTTAAGCTCGCTGTTGAGCAGTTCAGAGCCTTACTAAAAACACTTAAAACATTTTTATCAAAACAATTTAGGCCGAGGTTTTAAAGCTTCAAATCGACATAAGTAAATCAGTACATCATTATTAGACTAACCTTCGACGATTGAATTAAGTACATCACCACCACGTACCTAAACAATACTTATATTTTATTATGGCTCATCCAATATGTTGTACAGTGGATCTTATGACCTATTCAATAAGCTAATTTCAAGGATTTAGTTATCTACATGCCTATTGGATCATATCTACGTATGCTAAACGCAGAGAGACGTGTTGCATGTGTTGAACTTTGAGATCCGGTAGATAGGTGCAACTTTCATAAATCTGAAAGAGACTCCAATGAAATATATTTCATTCAGCATCATTTTAGTGAGGGACACGAATCTGATGTTTGCTGTTGCATCATCTTAGTCCAAGATGTTAACATTCTCCTTGTCAAGAAAACTATATCTACCTGCTTTTCTTTCCTTGACAAACCCTCGAGAGTTCTTTTTCCACTAGCGCATTGAAAGCTGACTGTGGAATTACAAGGCACACTATTTGCAAGTTGATCTTCTTCGTGTTTCTCGTGATCCCAATTAACAGAGTTTTTTATCTGAAAAAAGTGTTGACTCGATGATAGTCATATATTATTAAGAATTAGAAGAATCGAGTGATGTATGCTGGATTTGATTCATAATAAATTTTATGTTCAATTTTGCCCATATTGATGAAGACCAGTAAGACTTGTTATCGTCTATTTAAGCTAAAAGAAATGGTAGATATTAGCCAAGCGAGTTGGCCTTCGTATTGTCTTGTATTGTATGTATTGGTATCGAATATTACATCTTGATTGATTTTCATCGTTGATTTAAAAATCTCAAAAATAAGAAAATTAACAACAATAGGTTTTATATTCATAAAGCTAAAAAAAAAAAAAGTATGACAAAAATAAGAAGAAAAGGAGAAATAAACTGATCCAACAACAAAAGATTGCTGTTTCAATTATATTTAATGGGACAAAAAATTGAAGTAATACAGATTACATTTTTAACATCCTTCTGCTCTTTGACCCATTGACAAGAAGAAGAAGATGACACTCATGCTTTAGCGGGGTTTAGAAAGATGGGAGGCTCTCACAGTCCTCTTTCTCTCAAACCAACCGGTCCAATCCTTTATTTTTGGAATTGAACCGGCCCAAACACATAACTTTAAACTGGACCGGTCGTTTTCAAGGGTATAAAGGTCCAATCGGAAAGTGAAACCCCAAAACCACAAATAATCCAAAATTAGTGTAATTTAATTTTATTTTCATACTCCCTTCTCTTCTAAGATTTTTCTTTCCCATCATCGTCCTTTTTAGATTTTTATTTGGCTGCTTAAACGTATTAATTAGTCTATGGTACTACTTGAGAACATGAGTTTTATTCATATAATTTTAGAATTTGATTCGAGTCCACATATAAGCGTTGTAGTATAATACATCATTTAAAAATAATAATTTTAATATAATAAATAATAATTTTAATATAATAAATAATAATTAAGATCTCACGTTAAAACATCTTCTACGTTTATTTAATATAATAGATAATAATAAATTAAGAAAAAGACGTTTCATTAGATTGTATAGAATACTTATATTTTATGTTCGATTGCCACACCAGTGGTGCAGTGATGATGATGGGGGAGCGACGTGCAAAGCAGACCAAAGTCGAGTATCCATTTTGCAGCAAATAGCTGAATTATTATAATATCTGTAGGACATATTAAACATTCGATGGTGCAACACTTTGATTGCTTGACCACTCGTTCAAATTAAAGAAGCATAAGACAATAATAATACACTCCAGTGGTGATGTCAACCCCTCCAAACACAAGAACAAAGGTGGTGGTGTTTCCTTGCTGGTATCTTCTGTATACAACGACAGACCTGCACAAGTCTTGATAGCATGGCCTGTTCCTTGAGCTCAACCATGTCGTCCAAACTCTGGAAACGGCATGCGACACCACGGAGAAAGCTCAAGCAGCTCGGTCCTCCACTGGTGACTTGAGAGAGAATCGCAGGGGTAGGCCATTCAATGGCAGCGCAAAAGGTCCAAATTGGATTCCGCTCTCGTAACCCGACATAGACCACCTGATGATGGACAGCATAAAACATCAGCATCGACCGTGAACATTCGACTTCCGGGGAGGGAAAACAAGTGCTCGTTTGATGGTTTTGGTGGGTTACCTGTATTTGGTGGTGAGGTGATGGAGGAGGACCAGCATCTCCAGCTTCGCTAGCTCATTTCCAGGGCAGGCATGGGTCCCGTTTCCAAATGGCAGGAAGGTGTTGGGCTTGGGAGACGCCTGCAGCAGTTGACCAGAGCAAGAGAATTATTATTTGTCTGTAGATCGATCGAGACAGGGGAGAGCTGTCCTCCGTCTCCTACCTCGAATCTGGAGGGATCGAACTTTTCTGGGTCGCTGAAGTTTTCCGGGCTGTGGTGAATGTTTCTGAAGAGTGGCAACACCTTCCATCCCTTGGGAATCAGATACCCTGCTCGACGAAGTACAGGTTGAGAGACCATGCGAAAGCGATGCGTATGGAGCATGGTGGAAGAGAAGATGCCAACTCACCTTCGTACTCCACATCTTCCACCGCTTCTCTGAAGGTGAAGGATAAGATGGAGGCCACTCTCATGGTCTCCTGAATCACTCTCAAAGTCAACGGCATCCGCTTAGTGTCGGCCCATGTTAGGGACTTCTCCTCGTTACCTGCTTCTTTCTTCTTCATTACTTCCTCTTGCTCTTCCTGGCAAAACATTCATCGATCCGACTCCTAAATCGCTTCTCCTATCTGTGTTGAAGAAGGCGGAATTGAAGGAGAAGAGAGGAGTCTTACCGTGACTGCTTGTAAGATGCTGGGGTTGTCTCCCAGGTACTTCACGATCCAGGTGAGCACACTGGCGGTGGTGTCTCGGGCAGCAAAGATGACGCCGATCATGTTGTCTGCAATCTGGTCATCGGAGAGCGCTTCTTGGGCTTCCATGAAAGAACCGAGCAGGTCGTTATTGGCCTCGTTTGTCCTCTGCTTCCTCCTGGAGGACACGATCTTGGCCACGATGTGGGCCAGCTGCTTCCTGGCCTTCATCGCGCTGAAGAAGAGCGTCCCGGGCAAGTTGATGGGCATGGAGTTGTAGCCCTTCTCGAGGGTGTAGTAGCATTGTTTCAGTTCCTCCAAGTAGGAGAGCTCGTCCTTCCCGAAGATGGATACGATCGCCACATTGAATGCGTACTGCGCGGAAGCAGGGCAAACAAATTTAGCAGCAGCAACAACATATGATCTTACGAGTTCGACTTGGCGAGTCGAATCGGGAAGCTTACCGTCTTCATTTCCTGGAAGGTATTGACGAGACGGCCGTCCCACGACTGCAAGGTCCGGAGGGCGACCGCCTCGATGCGGGCGACGGAGCGGCGGATGGCTTCGGGCAAGAACGCCCGGAGGATGAGGCGGCGGAGCCGGGCGTGGTAGTCGCCCTGCTGGAAGAAGACGGCCTGGCGGCCCAGCATCCGCTCCTTGCTCGCGGGGAACGTCGGCTTGAACAGGTGCGCCCGCGTCACCAGCACGAACCTCGCCGCCTCAGGGCTAGACACCATCACGCAAGGACACCCCAGGATGTGGGTCTTAAATATCGGCCCGTACCTGCAAAAAGAGTAGAAGCAAGTGTGACCGCCGACCAACTCCATGAAGTGACAGCAACACAAGGGAGGAAGGAAACGGGACATGACCGAACCTCTTCTGTTTGAGGGCGAAGAAGGTGTCGGGATTGTTGGAGTAGAGCTGGAAGGTCTCACCGACGTAAGGCCAGCCCATGGAGCCGGGAGGCAGGGACAGCTTACGGGGCGCTGCTCGCCCGGCGGCGAAGGCCCTCGGGAGGAGAGAGCAGAGGAGATAGAGGAACAGGAAGAAGCAGAAGATGAGGGACAGCATGACGAGGAGCGTGGAGGTGATCATGGCTGCAGAGGACGGATTCATAGCGGCGGAAGCGGGATCCATTATGCGAGCTAGCTAGCAAGCCAGCTGTGGATGATGGTGCAGATTGGGGAGGGGGTGGTGTGGCAGGGGAGGAGCTGCTGGAGGAACAAGACAGGAGAGGTGTCCCTTGTCCTCGTAAAAGGTTTGTTGTGTGTCAGTGTGTGCTGGCTAGGAGAGTGAAGCAGGGGGGGAGTATTTATAGAGTAGCCAATACAACTTATGCACCCACGGAAATCGATTCCAGCCAACATGCATCATCACGGTCTACAGGGAGAAGGGGAAGCAGCCAAGCGAGGAAGAGAAAAGGGGAGGGATGATAGATAGATTATGTCGGCTTGGAAAATGGCAAGTGTCGCACCAAATCCCAAGTTTGACTTGCACATGCCTGCTCTCCTTCATAGCCAGCCATATAAAATACCAAGTAGAGAGAAAGTCAAAATCTCTACACAAGAAGAATATAATAATAATAAGGAAACGATTCCTTCGGACGTGACGTGTTTAACATCTACAGCGTCACAAGAAAATTAATATTGCATTGTTGCATGAAGCATGTTATTTGAAATATGTGAACTCAGTTTGCAAACTTTGCTATTCGATCGACTTCCCAAAATTTTTCTTTTATAGGAGTTTGTGTTCGTGTTTGTCCAACGTGGCTCTACCACGTGGTCATGATTGTTAATTTTGGGAATGCATGCCTCCTCCCATCTTTGATGGTATAATAGGCTTTACTCAGATATTAAGTGGTGTGGTATTGAAAATGATTCATATGACGATCGTTTTCTAAACATTATTACATCTAATAATCGAATGTGTAGTAAAATCTATCGAGTTGGTTGTCTCTTTACATCTCATCTATTCTTTTATCAACCTCGAGAAATCTCATAAAACTATCAATAATAATAATAATAATTGATAAGACATATTCGATGTTTATAAATATATATTTTTATATAAATAAATATTTTTTCGCACTATTTAAGTTCTTAGAATCCTTAATAATAAAACCAAACTATATAGAATCAACACAGATAACATGTCATGACAAGATGACGAGACGCAAGTGTTACGAGGCATAAACGCTTTCTTCATCCACATTAAATTTCTCGGCATGGAACAAATGTTAAAAGTCAATTAATTGTCACGAGTAAGAATCAAAGAACACTTGGTTGAAAGGTTACATAACTCAGCATGGTGTGGGTTTCCAGGACGTCTTTATCCATGACAGACGGAGCATTACATGTCTGTATCAGTGCAACGCATCATGTCTATTTCTCGGTGCAACTTCGTTTGACAATGCTGGTTAGCCACTGCAATTGACCATGAACATGCCGGCGTGGCATGGGCATCTGGAAGGACAATTGGACACCTTCCCTGCCACGTATCTTCGAATGCCATATCGATCGTTCAGGTGTGTATCGAAACCATCTGGACCGTTGGCGTGTCATTCGTTTTTTGACTTGAATAATGGTATGCGTTGGAGGTGTCATTTGAATTCTGACAGGAGTTAAGAGTCTGAGCTAATTTATACTTAGTTGGGAGTTTGGATTCTTCATTTCTTTGAAGTTGAATTCTATTGTTAGGTTCTGTAAATGAAACCTAAGAGCCTTTAGCCTTAATGAGAATCCAAAAGAATTGAGTGACATCTAATTCTTCATCTACAAACGTTATAAAACCAAGCTTTTCTAATGTGACATCCTCATGGCGTGTCCTAACGTTTGAATTACTTTATCAGATTTTGGCGGATATATAATTATTAGCTTTGATTTTAAACATTTATGGCATGTGGAAAATAATTCCATATAGAGAATATTGTTCAGTAGAATATTTTTTATCGCATCAGTAGAATCCAAATCTATTATGGGGAAACGTAAGTGACTAGGAGAGGTTTGATTATAAAATGAGAACATCGGCATGATTGATGGATCACATTTTTTTTTCTTTTTTTTTCATATTTTAATTTCACTTAAGGAGCAACGAGAGTACTCTTTCGATTTTGATCTTTGTGTAGAATGATCGATGTCATCTCTGATGATCAAAATATATTAAAATTTTAATTTAATTTAAAATTAAATTTGATTAACACAATGGTAATCGCTAACATCATGCAATACATAATGAGATAAAAGATATATTACAATATAAAACTATCATTATTTCTGGTTTTTCAGGTGGAGTTTATAATGTCCTCATTTTAATTAAATATATATATATATATATAGGAAATAACAATCTCTTTTCTTTTCTTTTCTTTTATTTATTTATTTGGAGCTTGAAAAATAGACGTGTTAGATCGTGAACAATGTTTCTCTCTCACACACTTCCTTTTCTTTGGCTCTTTTTGAACTTTTCCTCTTATGATGCATCATCAAAAGCAAATTTGGCGAAGTCCAATCTAAATCGACAGCATGAAGATTTTTCTTTTGGGGAGCGGGACCCACGTCTTTTGTGAGCGATGACTTGCACATTTTGGAAGTGCAAATCTAATCAGCAGTCTGTGTAGTTTACATACCCTCACCTGCTGGACAACCCTAACGAGCAGCCATGTCAAATGAAGAACGAGAATTATATGAATTGTTCATGTTATATTATTTTGATTAGATGATAAAAATTAGATTTTGAGATCCTCCCTCCCTCTCGCCCAAGTCGAATTAAATTAATGATTTTTATAATGATCTCAGAAACATAAAACCCTGGCACAACATTTCCAACAAAAGATTACTACATACATCCAGAAGCAACTTCTTACACAACGTTGACAGGGTATGAGACGAGAGGTAGCAATCACATCCAGGGAAGGGAAATGGATGGATGGTACATTGACGTGTCCCTTTCCCTAAAGCTCGCGATAGCAGCAGCACGGCAGTAGAAATTTATGGTACTTGTTGACTTGTTGGATAACGCGGAGTACTCACACCGCCAGCGAAAGCAGGACGTGTGTTAACGAAGGTGGATGTGGTTGTGTGGAATACGTCTCTCTGCCTCCGCCGCTTATTCGTTTGCACCGTCACCAATATTAGGACGAGTCAAAGTAGTCGCTTACCAATCCTAATTACATTTTCAATTGGAATTTTATTTATTTTTATTTTCTATAATTGAGATTAGAATTAGGATTTAAATTAAATATGAATAGAAGTTATCAGTAAGTTAGAATTTATTCATACATTATGATTTTCAAGATTTTGATAAATAATTTTTTTTATATAAAATATTGATAACATCTAAATATTGACTTTTAATTACGTCGATTGATTTTGAAGTCTTTTCTCCCTCTATAAGATAACTCTATTTTTTTATTTCTCGTTAAGATGATTGATACAAATCGACAAAAATATTCAATCGTAAGAGCTTTATTTATTTATTTTATAAAAATATTTTTTTTAAAAAATTTATTGTCTTTAAGTTTTCTCCATTTACAAAAGATATTTTTGTAGAGTTTTCATTATTCTTTTCAGATTGTGTGAGTGTGAGGGGGACATTATGATTGATATATGTTTAAAGAAGTGAGATGTTCTTAAAAAAAATAAAAATAAAAAGAGAGAGGTTATTTTAGGAAATTTACTCAACCTAACATTTGTTATGTAGTGCATCAAAATTATGGTTAAAAAAGGGGATAAATTTGGTTGTTTAGTTCAATGATTTGAGTGAGTTGAGTGGAAATTACTTTCTTATCCATTCCCATAATTTAGAGCTCTTCTATAGTATAAGCACCAAAAATGGAACTTACTTACGCTCATAACATCTTTATGGTGTAACCTAACATGAATCCCTGTGCTTATTGGTAAAGAACAAGAAAATAACATTAAGAATATGGAATAATATGGTAAAATTATTTAATGCATTAAAATTATGGTAAGAAAAAAGGGGATAAAATTGATTGTTTAGTTCAATGATTAGGGTGAGTGGAGTAGAAATTTCTTTCTCATCCATTGCCATAATTTGGAGCTCTTGTATAGTATAAGCACCAAAAATGAAACTTACCTTTTGTTTATCGGTAAAGAAGAAAGAAATTATAATAAGAACAAAAGACGCATATCATAAATCTTTATGACTTTAAAATTATTTTTAGATGATATATTTGAATGCATTGCCTCCATTATGTTCACACACAACATAAACAAAATTAAGCTTCATCTAAAATGCATGTTGAAAGTGGGCGAAAACTTATCTCAATTCGAGCTATATCTTTGAGACTATTTGAGATTTGTTTAGAACATAATTTTAAACAGGAGAGGATAGAGAAGAGTTAATAATTTTAAAATTTTATTTGAATGATTAAGATGATTATCTTAATATTAATCTTTTCAATCTTTTCGCACATATGAATATTTTTTATCAAAGAAAAATATAATCATTAATTAATTGACTCGGTATGTCGAAAAGAATGAAACTGATTGTATCCGCTTAGGGCTCGAATAAAAAATATATTTTCGACACCTTTTTCAATAAATAATAATATGTTATTTTTCCTTTTAAGATTAAAAAAAAGGGGTTGATCATATCAACATATGACCCTAATGGAATGCTTCCCTGTCATCTTGAGATGGTGAATAATAAATATTCGAAGACAAAGCACTTGAACAATCCAAATTTGTTCTTAGAGTCTCCGCATCTAATCTGAGTTCAGTTCTGTGTGGAGGAAGCAGAAATCGGGTGGCTCTCATGCGGCCGACATCGCCTGTGGACCATGGCTTGACTTTCTTGTGTCCGTGGGTCCCACCTTCTGATTCCCTAACCATTGACTTCTCCAAAACGAAAGCTCATGGAAAGTCAACCGTCAACGTGACTGCATCATTTTCGATTGGCGTACCAAGTAAAGTATGCAAGCGAAGGGAATATTTGCGATTCGCCGTACCGAGACAAGCACAGAGGTGATGGGAATACTTGCGGTTCGCGGAACCGAGACAGGTGATCATCATTGACTTGACCTTGACTCGGTCCCGACCGAGGAACGCGGTTGATTCTACCCCCTGGAAGTCGGTCAACGTGATCGCATCGCATCCGATTCGCCATACCGAGACAACCTTCCTGCTGTGACCGACGATCGATCGCCGAGAACAATTCTAAATAGAGACGACCAAAAACAGAGTTGCTATTCAAATATCAGCGGGGGAGAAGACTTCGGTTACAACGTCGACTCCGTTGACTTTGTAGCCACCATAATTCTGCATCCAGGCTTCGAGAGTTACTCGGTTGGTTTGCCGGTAAGGATTTGGTCTTATGACGGCATTAGGCGAAAGATACCGTTCGTTGACATTGTCATGTTAGAACGATTGACGACGTTATGTACCACGTCAAATTCATGGAAGTCAACGACTCCTGGTTTTTGATAGAGGCTTTTACGACGATCACAGATGCCGTGGTTTGGAAGTCAGTGACTCGTGATTGATTCGAGAAGCTAACGATCATCGCCAAGGTAGCGTTTAGCACCGGCATTGGGACCACTAACTACTACGGCTTGAAGAGTTATCACAATATTAGGTGGTGTAATATTGGCATTACTTGGTCCTAACTCAAGTCAGAGAGATTCGAGGGAGGATCGATGAATTGTCAAAGTCTTTGTCAATCAATCGTGATGAACCGTATAATCTTTAAAAGTCAAATTAGTTAACACTTTCAAATTAAAAAATATATGGCCTTTGAGGTCTAAGGTTTCAAACACTTAACATTAGGTAAGTGAGCTTAGATCAATGTTGTGATCCAACTCAAGTTAATACATATGGTTATGTTTCTTTTAATATGTCTCTTTTAGTAATAAACTTCAATAAACATTACATTTTTTAATCGGATTTTAATGTGTTTGCAAAATGAAATTGCTTTTTAAACTATTTTAACATTAAAAAGGTTTATTTTGAACAATACATATCTTTTACATGCAATAAAAAAAAAGATATTTCTTTTACATACAAAAACTTTTACGTGGAAAGGACGTATCCTTAAAGATATTTGCAAGGAAAAAGATGATCAGATAATGACATTTTTATCTTTTTTTTAATATTAGATATTCAATAGTTCTTGAATAAAAAAATTAATAAGATTATTTAGTCTCATATTGATCGAGAAATAGTGAAATCAAAACCTCATAAATGCCAAAGGGTAAAATTATATAGGGTTGGATTGGAATGAATTATTATATTGACAAATGATGACTTAATCAGAATTCACATACCTAAATTTTTTTAGTCAAATGAATTATTCACATCAATTATATTGAACTCCTAAATATCAACATTGATCAAAACTAGCTACCATGGTATGTAGAGTATGTATATTGGGTTTTGAATATTATGTTCTACATCTACATTTTACGATAGATATAAGTAATTCTATGGTAAAAAAATAGATTATGATTGTAAAATGGAAATCCTTTTGATTGCTTAGTTTGATAAATCTGACCATATTATATAATGATTTGAAGAGTTTAAACACTTTATATTATACAAAGATAAAAATTATTCGGATTCGACGATGGCAATGTTATACATTAATAAAAAAAATCTTATTATTTTGTTTGAATCCACGAAAATTTGAACAAAAAATAAATAAATAAATTTTTTTTTCACTGTGTAACTATTTATGGTCTTTGGATCTTTCATCACTAGCATCTTAGCTGCACATTAACATTATTGGGGTTAACCCATTTGGATGCCACCCTTAATAATGAGGACATATGGGATCTCCTAGAGAGCCAAGGTGGTAAATGCTAAGGCATGTAGTGCCCCTTCGATCAATATATATGATACGAAAGGATAAGAAAGCCAATCCTAATTGGATTAAGATTTGTAGTAACTTAAGGTTCTTCTCTTGGATCCATTCTAATTCTGCCAAAACTCATCCAAAAATAAAATCACATAAATGCCTATGTTGATAATATTGCACAAGTAATGGTGTTTTGTATGCTGTTTAATGTAATAAAAAAAATTATTATTAATTTTTAAAAAATAAAAGATAAAAAAGAAACAACACATGCATGATATATATATATATATATATATCGAGTCATTAGATGTTAATAATATTCGAGTATCTAATGACAATTGATGTTAATAATATTCACATGTTTAAGTCGGTTCTAAAATATATATTGAGTCATTTCCTAATAGCTTAAAAATTTTAAGATTATTGGTCACATAATCAAATTATTAAGAAGATGATAATATCAACAATGTAGCTAAGATATGAGGCACACATAATTAGAACAGCATGACACCTGAGTGAAATAAGAAATTTCGTACAACCTACTCAACCTTGAACACTCATCTTTGAGTTATGATGTCAGTAAGAACAGGTTGAGTGCAAGGATCCAACTTGAATAAGCACAAGTAAAATAGGTAAGCTTGAAAGGTCAGATTTTCTCACTGAAAAAATATATTTTTTAAAGCCTTTGTTAGTGCTGATATTTATGGGAGTAAAATACTTTTTTTTTAACAAAAAATAGTTATATAAAGTACTAAATGTGTACAAAAATTCATGGATTTATAAAAATTAGATAAATAATCCATTGATACTCAAAATATCTCAAGAAATTCAACCTTTTTCAATGGGTAGTTCTCTTTTGGTACCAAAATTTCCATTGCATAGTTGTGGAATAAGAACCGGAAAGATTACTGCCTAGTTTTCTCCAACTCTAGCAGTAAAAGCTGTGCTGAGGAAGCTAACAAAAGCACAGCTTTCAATTTTGAGAAAATAAAATAAATATCTGCTAAGTCTGTATTGTTTCCTTTGTTAAATCTGTAAAATATCAAGAGAAATTGAACTCTTGTACATATATATTGTGAATAACTGTCCTGTAATGCAAAACACTTAATCTTATTCTGGAAGACACTATTTATTATCTGCTCATGGGAGCTTGGATTGATGCAACAAAAATAATGTGACAATTAGAAGAATGAATGGAGGAGGAATTAATTGCTATGCTTCTGAGTTGTCCTGTAAAGAAATGTTGTAGCAAGTCGAGTCACAAGGATATGGGCAGTCAATCTTCTGGAAGGCGCTTCGGTTGTAAAACCAGTCTCCGACTGCCTCTGCAATTGGCTGCACAATTGCAGAATTCGTCAGAAAGAGTAATGGTAATATTTCATTTTCAACAACAGTAACTAAAGACATGGCAAAGTTAAAAGAACAGCATAAATAGCTAAAAGTAATGATTAGTCGTGACACCCTATAAAATTTATGGTGATCATGGGTTGCTTAATTGGAAAGTCTATGGGACTTACTATCTTGTCAAGCATAGGAGAATTGGGAAGTAACCATGTCTCCTGCATTTCCGATTGGCAGTGGGCATAACATGAATTGATGAACAGACCTCTAGAGGATGGGGTCCCTAATCCATTCACTGCATTCAGAAACTCCAGCCTGAACTCTGTTATGCAAAAGTATTTCTGTCATTAATGCCGTTCAACCGAGCAGGTGATTGTATCTCCTTAGTCTAACACTTCAAGGGTTTCAGTTCATTAAGTAATGCTAAATGGTTGCAACCGGTATGATATGCATAGAGACAACGATCCAACAGGAAGCCTAGAAATTAGAGTACTAACCTTGCATTATTTGAAGTTGAGCTGAAGAGCACAGCTTTATATCAAGCTTGCAGTCATGCCAAGTACCATGACGATCAGCAACAGTCGGTACCAAAATATTCTTTATCTGAAATGGGAAGGCTTCATAGTCAAGTGAATTCTTACTTAAGTGAAACAACACAGAAAAAAGAGAAATGTCAGGCCCATTCCTAATGTCAAAAATATTCAATCAGTCTTCTAAGTATCATTAGCACAGAAGTATATAAATTACAAAAGAAGGAAGGTCCAACAAAAGGGATTTTGGTGAAAATATTCATGCAAAACATATCATCATAAATTTATGGACATCCAAGATCACATAAAATTTCTTTCTTTTGAGATTGAAATTACAAATAATATAGGTTCATGTTCACCTGCAAAATATATATCTAAAAAAAGTTGGTGTAATATATGTTTTTCATACCTGCCATGAGTCATAAGCTGCATTTAAAATGAACAATGGTGTCTCTATCTCCTGAGCCATGTATTGTGGGAAAAAACACTGTATTTATATTTGAAGGCATTAGTGAAACATAGCAAGTGCTCCAATGCATAATGATTTTAACGATACTTGCCATCCCAGGTTCAATCATTGAAGTGCATAAAGGCAAGTTCTTTGCTGATCCCTGAAAAGAATACAGAAACTTGTATCAATGAAGAGTGGTTACAAAACTAATTGTAGACTGAAGTTCATTGATACTAATAACTATAGTTTGCATCCTGAAAAGATATGTAATAACAATAAAGGTAATGCACTGAAAATGGTATAGGAACTCATCGCAAGTAATTTGCAATAAGAAGAATACATGTGTTGTCACCACATCATTGTAGAAGGCCTTGATGTGTTCAGCTCCGGAAATATCTTTCCTGCCAATAACACAACCAACAAAAGTTATCCTGGATATAGACAATGATAACTGAAAACTTAATGTCCTCAGAATCTAGAACGAAAAGGGTAACGTGATAACATCCTACCTTCATCACTTACCGTTCGGCAAAAAAAGAAAAAAGAAAAAAGAAAAAAGACAAGAGTGCACAGCTTACACATTTATGAAATAACCAGCATCTGAAAGGCATTTAACCTTGGCACTTGCTGGAAGAAGGTCGCGAAAGCTGTCACAATGGAGTATGGAAGCCAATCCTCCAGCTGAACAGCCAGAAAGAAGAGCCTGCAGCCACCATGTTATGAATGCAACTGATCGATAGGAACAATAAATTAGCATCTAGAAGCATACATTTTCTGCCTTGCTCATTCCCCTTGCAAGTAGTTCTTCCATCACGGCAAGCCACACTCTGGCTCCTCTGTAATGAAGATTGGTAGCCTAACCAACATTAAAAATTACAATTATTTTGTGATGGGCCAAGTTTTACGATCTTGTTTCAGTACAAGACCCAAAAGTCATAATCAGAAGTAAATTATTGCAGCAGCAGAGGCAAGGTCAGTCAGACTCACAGGATCAACTCTTTCTACATCTCCCGTGAATGATGAACCATCGCAGTAACGAACCTTGACCTTATTCCAGTTGTAGAAGTCTGGATATCATCAGTCCAATCAGCAAATGTTGCAAAAGTATTTAGATTATAAATTGTTCGATCTTGCGAGTGTTGGATAAAAAAGCATGCATGATATATACAACAGTCTTTAAGGTGAAAATTATTCATTAGAAGAACGAAGTTATATAA
Source organism: Musa balbisiana (assembly GCA_004837865.1). Classification (NCBI taxonomy): domain Eukaryota; kingdom Viridiplantae; phylum Streptophyta; class Magnoliopsida; order Zingiberales; family Musaceae; genus Musa; species Musa balbisiana. Next base: position 34,728,174 of record CM017191.1, on the reverse strand, counting down.
TCATATAGTCTTGCAGACATTGTACCTCTTCTATTTGCAAAAGAATGACCCGAGGATTTCAGTGACAATAATCCTGTTCCAACTCATATTCAGTTATTACAAAGTTCAGTGAAGGTTCTAGTGTAACCAACATAGCCAATCAGCAGCTTGATTGGTGATTATTAATCGTACTTGGGCTGTAAGTCCTTATGGGGCTTCTTTTAATTTTGACATGGAATGACAGTGGAGCATAAAGTAATTCCGTTTAAATTGATCGAACAAATTTTATTATCTTTCTATTCTAAGAGAACAGATAACTAGTTACCAATCACGAGTGAAAAGTTAGTTGTCTTTGTGCAGATTCTGACAACAAACTTAACATTTAAGCATGACCCTTTCTAGGATTGCACATTTATAATAGATTGTGGCATGTACTTAGAAACAAGAAACTGACTTTAATACTGAATATGCTGGAAAGCCCAGCCAGTCGACCAGTGAACATTCTTGATTCAACTTACATGTTGAAGTAAAGAAAAGTTGGCAAGGGATTACATGAATCAGTAAAACTAAGATTTATTGTGCTTTATACAATAAGGTGAAGGTAGACCCAAACTCATGGTCAAGCAAAATTATTTCAATTTCACAGAAACTGTATTTTCAAATTTACTTGAAAATTGGTCAGCACCAATGCTTTTGCTTAGATTAAAAAAATCTTGCTAATCTTGAATAACAAAATAGCTTCGTCGTTACTTATTTAGTGAGAGAATTAAATAATAAAGAAAAAGCATTCTTTTCTGAGAAATAAAGGGGATCATCCCCTCCTAGAGAATTAACTAGGACTTGGGTGCCACCTCTACAAGTACCTGAGCCCAGAACCTCTTCAAGATGAAAAGAGCAGCCACCTGACCAAGGCACAGTTCATGGAGGAAAGACAATTAAAATTTTCGTACAAAAGCTTTGTGCTATACCTGGATTAAATGTTTGGGTATTGCTTAAGATCCCTGAAAAGGCAAGCTGCTTTGCCATTTGTCTGGAAGAACCTAAATGGGTGTTCTTTCGAGCTAGACAAGTTGTTATGTTGTTGCACCACCCTCCTCCCTGAAAATAAAATGAAAACCCTAGGCAGGTTCAGGCACAAAGAACATTACTGATAAGCAAGCATAAATTTGCATATAAGTGGCCAAAAAGGAAGTAATATTACCTATGAACTTGTATAACTTATTGGCGAAGAGTCAATAGTTGCTTTAAATTAAGAGCACAAAGGAGATAATGCAAACCATATGAATCTCCATACCCTAGTAGTATTACAAATATTAACCAAACTTTGCCAGCAATGGAAATAGGATATAGTATACCTCAAGATGGACCAACCAATTATTGACACCCGATCCAAAACCTGCAGATAGATGATAAGCTGGAGGGCTTCCATCCAAACATACTGCAAAATAATATCACATCCATAAACTTATTGCATCTAGGTGCCCGGTTTCAATAATTAAAAGGACAGATTGAGTCATCTGGAATATCCAGAAAATGAAGGTAGAAAGCCAATTCTCGGTAACAAAATCGCACCTGCACCTTTGGGTATAGCACTTTCAACATATGTAATATCTACGAAGTTTGCTTCTGCTTTCAGGAGTATCAATAAAATAAGAGCATAGGCCCATGTGTAAAAGTTAGCATATAACATCCTGCAAAAAGGAAAGGACACAAAAACACAAAGTAACTAGTCTTTCATGATTAATTCAACAAGGATTCTGAAAAATATAAAACATTAGATTCAACTGCACATATTTAAATCAAAAAGGAAAAATATATATGTATCAAATAATTTGAAAGAAAAATATGGTAGAACTGAAATCTAGCAGCAGATCCTTGATTTACAATAAAATCTACTAATTCTGAACTGAAAGTGATAAAGTTACAGTGTAGTAAAATATAATAATTTCATTAGATATCATATAACAGTTACACGTTTAGAAAAGACAGTAGCATCAAACAATGAACTTTTGATTTGTTATTGAAGAATTCAGTCTTATGAAATATATATTCAATTAGTAGACTTTTGACTAGGTCTCTGCTGAATAAACCAAAAAATTCCCCAAGTCGAAATAAAAAAGTAATTGAAATTGACATCAAACAACCAGAAAACTATCCCCTTTTCCTCTTGAACCCAACATATCAGGAAAAGGCAAACTACTATCTGAATCTAAGAACTTCATGGTCACTAATTCAGCTACTTAACCATTAATTAGAAAAAGTTTCTTTTACATTCTAGAAAATGAGAATGAAATATTTTACTCTGGTGCTTGAAACCGAAAGAGAAATTCTTAGATTGCAACTAACAATCAAGCTTAAGAGCAAAAAAGGAGTAGAGAGTAAATGAGAAATCTTCAAAAACTGAGCTGCTAAATCAGATTTTAGAATATAATCATTTCTACCCAAGGAAGGACAAGATACAATCCAGAGGGATCAAACCCATGACAGAGTCTAAAAGCAGAACTTCTTGGCCAACGATGCAGCTGGGGTCAGACTACCTTTGCTGTAATAGTTTATCAGAAGAAGGGATGTTCCTTTTCTCCTTCTCTCTAGGCTACATAATGGCAACATGTGAAGAAGTACATCAGCCACAATACATCGAACACATGGAGTCCGAGCTTGAAAAATATGTGAAACAATTTCTTGACCAGTTTATTTTACCAAAAAATAAAGGAAAATAACCAAATTTCACCAAAACAATTCCGATTATGTTTCTCTTTTGGAGAAAAAGAAGAAGAAAATAACACCTTGATTCTTCCTTTGCTAAAAATTTACTCCAAAAAACCTGCCTTTTTTAGTTGAAATCATGACGACCGGCTGCTCCGTCTATCTGACACATCAAGGAGTACCAAAGACGCGAGACCTTCGAATTCCCCGACGAAAAATAAAAAAAATGAAACAAATAGTTTACAGCGATGTATTCAAAGTAACGAGACAATTGGATGCCGAAGGAAGAGAAACAGCGGGAGTAATCTGAATCTGGTACAATCGATTCGAATAAAATTCGAAATGATTTAGACGACCTACGGCAGCTAAATCCGTGTCGGCCAGAGACAAAGCGAGATCTCACCTGGAAAAAACAGGCAGATATTTCCTCGGCTGGTTCTGATCACAGTCTTTCGCCACCCAAAAATCTGAAACGCTGCCTCCCCAATTCTTTATATCAACAAATATGGTTATAACCAGTCAACAAACGAATATCCTTAATCCCCAATTGAAGGAAAAGAAAACAAAAAGGAAAGTGCTTAACTCACAACTTTTCTATACTAAAGGCAAGCAGATACTGTAATCGAACACGAACAATGATGATGACAAAAGGCTGTCTTTAATTCAGGAAGGGCGCAGAAACAGCGGACGTTAATAAACAATTCACTGAGGAAATAATGACGGAATAACGAAACCACCGACGGCAAAGTTATCGTTCTACCCGTCACTTTTGGACATTCTTAGCCGCTGCCAACCCAACATTCATTTTTAGGTACTTCGTGACGTGCCGAATCTATCCACATATACCTACCGAAATTGTCTTCTAAATTCGAAAAAACAAAAAAAAAGGAAACTCGTGTCTTTGGTTCGATGATCGGACCGATGGGTCAAATAATTTGATTGCATATCTCCGACACAAAATATATAATAAATAAATTTTACTTATAGATATAATTTGGTGTACAGTTACTGTATTTATTGTCACTATCACTGTCGCTATCAACGTCAACAATACTAAGTATATATATATATATTGATAGCGACAGTGATAGTGACAATAAATACAGTAACTGTACACCAAATTATATCTATAAGTATAATATATATATATATATATGATAATTTTCTAGTAATTATCTACATTTAAAATATTCTTAAAAATATATTCCTTCTTTTGTTTTTTTAAAATAAATATTTTTTAATTTACATATATTTAAAATATCCCTAAAAAAATTTATTAAAAATTTCAACTGGTATTTTTATTTAACTTATTTATAATATCATTTATAGTATTTTATTGATGTATTGAAAATACTAATTTATATTATGTTCTTGGGTTGTTATTGCTTATAGATCATTAAAATATTATATTTTTAGGTTTAAAGTTAGTTTGGTTGAGGTTATTAACCTATTTATATCATTTATAATGTTTTCAAGTAGATAATCAAAATACTTATAAAATAATATAACAGATCAAAACACTATAACTTACAAAAAAAAATTAAGAGATAATTTGGATATTTTTAAATTAAAGATATTATTTGAAAAGAAGTAAAATGAAGATGATGACTAAGAAATACCTAAAATATAAATATTTATCACACCATTACTACTATTATATATGTATATAAATATAAAAAACTACTATTACTACTACTATTTTCCCATAATCAACGTGATTCATGTTTATCACACCATCATTTACCACGATCACGATTATAATTACCACAAGTAGTTGTTGTCACCATCACTTTCTCCATCGACATTGCTAACACTAATGTAATCGGGGTACTCTCACTTATCCCATCTTCCATCATTTTTGCTAAAATATTACTGGTAAGAAAAGTTCATTTAAAGTATTTTTATTATTATACTTACATTTAATTGTTATAATTTAGTTAGGTATTTGAGATGCTCTGATTGTTTCGAGAAAAGATCCCAACCCTTATTTTGGAACTTGGATACACGCCAACACCATCAGACTGATTGATTGGGTGTAAATATAATTCTCTTTTATTAAATCCAATAGACAAATTGAAAATTGATCGAAGAGCGCAAGCCAAATAAAAAGTGGGGCAATTGTTTTTTAAATATATTTTATATATTTGATAGAAAAGAAGACTAAGATAAAATCAAAGAAGGAATCCTAAAATTGAAAAAAAAACACTTTTTTTGGTTTTTCAAGAGATGCCCCCTTTTTTTTTGCCATATTCCTCAAAATATCTCTGACAAGCCACAACATAAATTCAACCTTTATGGTGAATTGGTCCACAGGCTGAATTGATCCGAAAATAATACTCTATAAAAACCAGAATTACAATCGTGAAACATTTTAGGATTATAACAAATAAAGAATGCAATTTGAAAAAAAATGAAAAAAACCTAAATTGCCTTTATAGTTTCCTATAATAAGCCAATGAACAATAGTTTTGCTAAATGAAACAACAATCATATGTATTGCAGTCCGATAAAAAGAAGACAAGAAAGAGCTGTGAGAATAACACAAAAAGAAAACACTAGTCAGTGGCCCAATAAGAGTAGGACTTGACACCATATTTAAACACGTTTGGTCATCTCGACCGTCCATTTGTACCGTTCTTATTCTTTCGTTGTCGTTCGTTTTTTGGTCGCCGTTCATATTTGTTTACCGCTCTGTGCGAACGAAGTAGGGCGCCTCGATATAAATATCTTTGTCCTGCAACCCCACGAAAGAGGTGCCGTCGCGTCGTTGTTCGAAAGGGCAGAAGCGACTCCTCTCCCGTCATCTCCCTTTGGACTATAATGGCAACGATGACGGAGATCGGCGGCCTTGTGGGGTGGATTTCATCTGAGCTCACTGGCCTGGCCTCATCGCGGTGCATCGGCCTGACGTTCCATAAAAATGGAAGGGGACGGCGAGGGGCCAGGCTGAACGCTACCGTCGGGCTCTCCGTGAGATCGATGAGGGAAGCGGAGAGGCAGGACGACCTTACCGAGGGGATCGGCGCTCCTGTCTGCTCGGTGAGTTCTTGACTCCCTATTACTTGTTGATTTCGGTCTGCTTTGGAAGTGTTTGGTTGATTGTCAATGACATTTGTGGTTTTCATTCGGGAATCGGAGATGCAACAAGCTAGGGTTTGGAAGGTTAGGATGGGGCCTTCGCAGCTATGCCACTCACCGATCCGTGAAGAGGGAGGACTAAGTGGAACAGTTGGATCCTCTAATTTGAAGCTCCATGCTCCAGCTTGATCACTTTTCAGCTGGTTCAAGCTTGCTAGATGTTCTTTTTGTTTGCACAAGTTGTCTTTTTGAATAGCTTATGCATTCGTCTTATAAGGATACTTTGTATCGACTGCCCTTTGATGGTTACGGACGTAAATAGGTGGCTGTGACCTGTTAACTGATGGTTTGTGCAAGAAGCATTTTAGAGACATCTAGTTTAAATTAATAGCCTCTATCCTTATTTCTGACGAAATTGGGTTTACAATTTCTTCAGGACAAGCTAAATGCATTGCACGAGTTCCAGTTGAGTGTTCCAATTGGGGAAACAAGGCTACCACCTGATTTTCACAGGAAGACAAAGATAGTATGTACGGTTGGTCCTTCGACGAACACACGTGAAATGCTCTGGAAATTAGCAGAGGAGGGAATGAATGTTGCACGGCTTAATATGTCTCATGGTGATCATGAGTCGCACCAGAAGATCATTGATTTGGTTAAGGAATACAATTACCAACACAAAGACAATGTTATTGCTGTAATGCTGGACACCAAGGTACAATGTATAATCACAAACATCTCTTTGAGTATTTGATGTCTTGTTTTAGTAAATGTTTCATTGATATGTTTCTCAAACATACTTTACGTGCTTCATTCTTGAGTGCAAATTGTATCAACCATTCATTCTTTTGCTTTCTTGTTTTTTAATATGATCACATTAACAAATATAATCGAGACTATGTTTAAAATACTAGGTGCCACAGTGATGATTATAAATGAAACAATATTGTTTTGTAAAAGAATTTTATCAACCATTCTCTTCCAAGAATCTCTTCATCAATGCATGCACTGCAGTGATGATTATAAATGAAACAATGTTCTTTGTGCCTTTGCCATTATCATTTTAACCAATAGGCTGTCATCAGTATCCACCATTAGGTTAATGCAGTAGGCTGCATCTGGTTTGCAGAAAAGATGAGCTCATGTTCCATTAAACCTTCGCCAACCTTATTGAAATTGGTATAAGGGACACCAAGGTACAATGTATAATCACAAACATCTCTTTGAGTATTTGATGTCTTGTTTTAGTAAATTTTCATTGATATGTTTCTCAAACATCTTACGTGCTTCATTCTTGAGTGCAATTGTATCAACCATTCATTCTTTTGCTTTCTTGTTTTTTAATATGATCACATTAACAAATATAATCGAGACTATGTTAAAATACTAGGTCCACAGTGATGATTATAAATGAAACAATATTGTTTTGTAAAAGAATTTTATCAACCATTCTCTTCCAAGAATCTCTTCATCAATGCATGCACTGCAGTGATGATTATAAATGAAACAATGTTTCTTTGTGCCTTTGCCATTATCATTTTAACCAATAGGCTGTCATCAGTATCCACCATTAGGTTAATGCAGTAGGCTGCATCTGGTTTGCAGAAAAGATGAGCTCATGTTCCATTAAACCTTCGCCAACCTTATTGAAATTGGTATAATCAATTCAAAAACTGGACTACGTAACAACTCTCCAATATTATTCATCACTGTCTACTCTGGTACCCTGTATGTACCATGCATCGTAAATTCAATATTATCGTAGTAACAAGCTTGTGGAAGATGATTTTTTAATTATAATAGAAATTTATGATGTTCATCCTGATAGGGCTAAACAAGTTGTTGCATACGAGGGTCACACTGTACAGACTCCATGGCTTCTTGAATGATTTGATCTGATGGTGGCTTTACATCATCATCAAGATATTTATTAGCAATCTCATTTAAACTAGGTTGTTGTATCCCAGGATCATGCTTTTGAATGGGGGGATACCATTGATTGTTATGAGTGTCCTGAGTTATATGTAGTGGGATATGCTTGAAGTTAGACCACTTTGTGACAAACTTTGTCTTTTTTTTTTTTTGAGTAACTATCATCAATCCTATTTGGGAGTTCAATCATGTAGGATTCAGATCGACATAATGACTCCTGTCTGAATAGCTCTAAACACCCACAATGCCCTCCACTTGGGAATGGGCAGGGGTTGACTGCCTCATACTAGCATATATATACATAGCTCATAGGCAACATTGCCATTTGGTTGCTTCACACGGGCACTTCGACAGATTATGACCATCACTTCTATTGGATTGCCTCAGCAAAAGGTTGGCTGATCTAAGATGGTGTGGAACCACTGTCATGGGCACTACCTTTGTGCTAATATTTGGATAACCAAATTGATGTCTGTGTTTTAAGCCCACATCATGCATGTGACATACTCCAACGATGCATGAACAAAAGTTGCAAGTTTGGGATCCTCAACTTCATTCCCCAACCCTCATGACCATATTTTTCTCGTGCAGGGTCCTGAGGTAAGAAGTGGAGATTTGCCACAGCCTATCTTGCTCAAGGAAGGTCAGGAATTCAACTTTACTATCAAAAGAGGAGTTAGCTCTGAAGACACTGTGAGTGTGAATTATGATGACTTTGTGAATGATGTGGAAGTTGGAGATGTTCTCTTGGTTGATGGTGAGAGCAGATTTTTATCAACACTATTTTTCTTCCATGTCTTATGCTAAATTCATTAGTAATCTGGAACTTGTCTAAATTGTTTGCATAATGATGAATAAGCTGATTGATTCTATTTATCATACTTGTCTAACCTGATAAGCATAAACTTAGTGGTAATTTTGTTATGTGGCTAGTGTGAGAAGTAACATGCTGCTATTGAAAGAATGAAAATCTGTCTGTAAAAAAATTGGCGAATTAATTGTTAAATCATGTTTAGGAGGAAAACCAAGAAAATAATATCAGAGTGTTCGCTAACATTATCTTTTCTTTTGTGCAATCAACAAAACATTGTGCATGCAAGGAATGATGTACAGTTAGATCTTTATTTTCTTTACTTTTTAGCTGTGATCCTGAGAACTTTTGGCTAAAAAATGCAGCACCAGAAGGATTGGTCATAGTCTCATACATCTTCAGGGGTAGCTTCTTTTATCATTGTTCATGATCACAATTCATGCTATACCTGTCTAACATAAATATGAATGTACACAAGCTTCTGATACAATGTTGCTAACTTTACATGATTCTTGACATTCTGGTAGGAGGGATGATGTCACTAGCTGTAAGGGCCAAGACTCCTGATACAGTCAAGTGCACAGCAATTGATGGTGGAGAACTAAAATCAAGGCGACACTTAAATGTGCGCGGCAAAAGTGCTACTCTTCCATCCATTACAGGTTTTCAATTTTCTTCTTTTTTAAAATATTTAGAAATTTCTTCTTGTTGAATTTCTTTTTACTGGTTATGGTGTCTGATAAATATTTCCTAATAGTACTGATGTTCATGCAGAAAAGGATTGGGAAGATATTAAGTTTGGTGTGGACAACGAAGTTGATTTCTTTGCAGTTTCATTTGTTAAAGATGCAAAAGTGATCCATGAATTAAAAGAATTTCTCAGAAGTAAACCTCTAACACTGCTATACTTATATTGTGTCTGTTCATTAATTCATGGCAATCTTATTTTGTTTCATTTCTTCAACTCTGCTGTCAATAAGGTTGCCATGCAGATATACACATTATCCCTAAAATAGAAAGTGCTGATTCAATTCCAAACCTTCAGGCCATAATTTCTGCTTCAGATGGGGTAAGGCATTGTTTGCTAGGTTCTAAGCTTCACTTATTCAGTGCTAAAATTATCACTTCTAATTTCTTAAACTTTTACTATTGAGGCAAAGTTGTCGGATGTAATAAAATGTTGGAAGACTACGTATTTGTCATTAACTTTTTAAGAACCAAATAAGGTGGTACTTCTGTCTTCTTTGTGTTTTTGGAAATTTATGGTGCCTATTCCTTTTCTTTACTGAATGAGGCAAGGTCAGTCTTCTGTGCAAAAGACAAAAAACAAGCTCAGTCTCTAAAAGTTTCATTGTAATTTCAAATACTCACACAAATACAAATGTTAGGAGAGAATTATCTCTAGTGGCCTGAATGCATTTGCATCCCTAAATTTATGGCCTAACTTGGAGTTGGATTATGACCAAAAGTATTAAATATCAGCGTATTGGACTTGTTAACCATCTTAAAATACTGATCAGAACCCAATTTCTGAACCTGAAAATCCTGACATGAACATGACTATATCCTTATTGCATCAAGGACTAAACATATGGTCAGATTGCCTATTATCCTAGCCAGAGTCGATCTCAGCTCAGTATTGGTTTTCTAATCAGAACACAACATGGATTACAAATTAGTTTCTTAAGCTTAAGGAAGTTTGTGATTTGGTCTGTCTTACCTGACAGCCAGGACTATTTGATTGTCCTCATCTCTAATATAAATTTAGAATTGCGACCTGATTGTAGAACATTACAGACTATCATGATTTTTCTGATGATGAATCAATATCAGAAAAAGCTTGAGTTTGACTAGATCTTGAATATCATATTGATATCGTCTAAGGTTGTTCATCACTAAATGTCAATGATGTTCTTGATTATTTATTTTATGGTACTTCATTGCCAAAAGCAACCAGATGTTCCATAAAAAGCCACATTATGAGCTGCTTCTAGGTTAAGAAATTATCTTTTTAGTTAAACAAATGCTAACAAATGCCAATTCATACAGGTTGGTACTTACACATCTGTCTCTTGCTTTGCATGTTTATATTTATGTGCTATCAACCATTTGCATGAATGTATATTCATGTGCTTCTGCATCTATTTCAAAATCTGTTGCTCAATCATCTGTGGAAAAACTTTTTAATGCAATCTGTGGGTCAGCATTCTGTGCTTGAATGTGCTGCTCAATGACTTGATGAATATGTAGGCAATGGTGGCACGCGGAGACCTTGGTGCTGAACTTCCAATTGAGGATGTTCCTCTATTGCAGGTTTGCATTAACTGCTTCCATATACAATGTTGTATTTTTACAACTGTGTTTTGTTTTGTTTGTTCCTTACATTTTCCTATAAAATCGACCTATTTGGAAATGGACTCCTTTGCAGATAATAAGAATGTTTCTTTAGAAATTGTTTTGATTCAACCACCTCTTTCTTAACTCACCGACATGCAACATGAACCATTATTGTATTCATCAATCATATATTTAGAACATCAAAAAATTACATAGGATACCAAGAAATCACATAACATCTCTATTATCTAGTTAAATTTATTTATTAAATGCATAAATAATTTTAAATGTATAATCATTTTGAACCCTTAAGACTGTGTCCTCATAACATATTTCAAATTTGGATTGTTTTAACCATATTAAAAAATATAAGTAAGGGCTTGTACAAACACAGATTTATATTTGCACCTGAGTGTCTGCCAAGTCTGAGCAAGTTGCTCTACAAGAAATTTTGCCATGTAATTGTCCAAATACAAGATTGCTGATATCGCTAGAATCTAATGGGAAATTTCATGTTCGAACTGGCAAATGATATAAGGCCAGTTCGGTTCAAGGTTTTCTTTTTTCTTTTTTTTTTCAGTTCATTAGTGTTATAATCTAGAAATTTACATTTTCTTTGTCCGAGTACTTCTGTCTCATTGTTCTTTGAAAATTAGGTTTAATTTATCTTAACAGGAAGAGATAATCAGGACATGTAGAAGCATGCAGAAACCAGTAATTGTGGCAACAAACATGTTAGAAAGCATGATAAACCATCCCACTCCAACAAGAGCAGAAGTTTCTGACATAGCAATTGCAGTCAAAGAAGGTGCAGATGCTATCATGCTATCAGGAGAAACTGCTCATGGGAAGTAAGTATTCTTTGTATAATAGGTCTTATTGTTTGTGATTTGTGATGGAATGTACAATATCACTAGGATAGACTGTTCTTTGTTGTGAGAGTACTTATGTAAAAAATTGCAATAAAATGCTAGAGCAGCAGTTCATACATTTTTATAAATGTAAAAAAATAAAAGCTTAAAATGAAGGATTTTGCCAAGGGTTTATATAATGTGATTTGGTAATGTTTGGACATATATGATTCTCTAGCAGTTTATGGTCTGATGACGTAGTCCTGTAAATCTATTTATTTTAATTTTAATATATTTAGTTGATTTTTGGTCATAGGTACCCATTGAAAGCTGTTAAAGTAATGCACAATGTGGCAATAAGGACTGAATCAACAGTGCCAAGTGACATTCTCCACACAACTGCTGCAGCTATCCAGGTAAGCATGCCTAGGTAAAAGATGAATGGTAAAAATATAATTTTTTAATTCTACTTTAAATTGGGAATTTGTCTTAAATTATCATGTTATGACTTTTCTATCAACCAACACTCAAGTTTCCAGAAGATCCACTTGATGCTCACTGGTTGTATTCATTTTTCTCTCCTGTTTTCTGCAGACTGGAGATTGTGGGGATGTTTCTCAAGGGCACATTAGTGCAATGTTTGCATTTCATGCAACCAACATGGCCAATAATCTTGGCACACCTATTATTGTTTTCACTCAAACTGGTTCAATGCCTATACTTTTAAGCCACTTTCGACCTTGTTCAACTATATTTGCGTTTACGAATCAGTAAGTTCTCTTTAAGTTAAAATTGATAAATGTATGTTTTCTTTTAGATTTTATTGATGTCCTCATAATACCTGTGACGAACATGTATAAGAAATCATCTCAGTTAGGGGTGTCTATATGCACTTACGAATCAATAAGTGCTTTTAATTAAAATTCACAAATGTGTTCTTTTAGATGTTATTGATGTCTTCATGATATCTGAAAGGAAAGAACATTCAAGAAATCATTTTTAAGTTAGGGGTGTAGAAAAATGGGATCTAGTAACATCCTTTTCTCTGAGAAAGTAAAAAAGAACATCTTTTGATAAAAGATTTTAAGCATTTGCCCTTTTGTAGTAACTTTAGTAAGAAAATTATTTTTGGCAGGGAAAGAGTTAAACAGAGGCTGGCGCTTTACCATGGGGTGTTGCCTATACATATGCAGTTCTATGAGGATGTAGATGAGACATTCTCTAGGGCCGTAAAGCATTTGATGGTACTGCAAATGTTGCTTCTGATTTTCTTTTTCTTGGTATTTTTCCTGCTTACATGTGTTGCTCATTCTATGTTATATACAATGGTACAGAATCTCAAGTATCTGAAGCAAGGAGAGTCTGTAACTCTCGTTCGGAGTGGTACACGCCCGATCTGGAGATCAGAGTTTACTCATCATATTCAAGTCCGTAAAGTCCAAGACTGATTTGATATCCAAAGAGACAATTCTTTTACGTAGTGGCTGTTTCAATTATCATGCTAAATATATTGATTAGATATGGATAATTTATCAATACTTTAATGACTAATCAGTTCTGTTACGGCAAGCATGAAATTTTTTTTGCTTGTTTTACACCAGTCTTTTTATGGAAGGCGAAAACCCAAACAAAACCACCCACATTTTCAGACTACAACGAAATAAAATTACTGCAACTATAATTACAACCACTAATACAAGACCCTGCTTTTATGGCTCTTGGGGAGATTGTGTTTCAAGTGTTGTACACCTAGAGTTTCTTGTGCTACCAGCAGTGTCGTTTCTTTTTGCTTGCAGAACTCAAGGTCCTATCCTTCAGCTCTCTCATACTTGGATGAATAATGGTCACTCATTGCCTTCCTCACCTTCACAAACTGTAAGAACGGTTTATTCCAATCAGAATTTGTTTTTTTAATCAGTTTACAGTCTCAGAATGCAGTATTTTGTAAATATATGCTGAGCGGTTCTAATATGTTTATCTTTTTCTTTACAACCTAGGTTTCTGAATTGATACACAACCAACTAAGTTTGGATGTCAGCCTCAGCCCTTCGATGAGGTCAAATGCTTAAAACTTATTTGAAGTATCTCCTAGATAATATGACTTACATCTTTTATTTTTATTTCTTGTCCTCTTCAGATATGCTTAGAACTCATTTTGACTATTTCCTACATGACTTGGGTGCTATTCATGATCAAACTATAACTGAATAAAATCATAATACAACTAAATCTTTCTCTAAGTTGCAATTCTAACCTGACTTTAAGTAGGATTTAACCTCCAAATCTAACGATCATCCCAGGATCTCGAATGATCTGATGAATTCTTTACTAGCTTAGTCATCACCGTCGATGTGCATAAAAGATACATCGCTGCCAATGATCAGATACTTCCCGTGCAAACAATTTGACAAAAACCCATCGTCGAAATAACTGTGGAGGGCATCAGCGTTGTTACGCTGCTCCGTGAGTTGCATTCATCACGCTGAATGATGGAGATGTAGGCCGTGTTCTCGTCCCCTCGTTGATCACCATTAGCTTGCCTTCCCACGTTGGCAATCTTCCTTTCTTTTCAAAAGGTTCTGACCTTTGCTCCGTTCTGCTCTTTCCGTGTCACAACTGCATTCCGTCATGGAATGATTCCTCTACTCTCCTGATCACATATATATTTAGGTCTATTTTAGTACATGTAATTTTGATAATGAATCAATTAAATTTTTATAATTTACTTATGTCTAAAATAATCTCTATATTTTAAAAAAATATATCAAGGTCCTATCCTTCAGCTCTCTCATACTTGGATGAATAATGGTCACTCATTGCCTTCCTCACCTTCACAAACTGTAAGAACGGTTTATTCCAATCAGAATTTGTTTTTTTAATCAGTTTACAGTCTCAGAATGCAGTATTTTGTAAATATATGCTGAGCGGTTCTAATATGTTTATCTTTTTCTTTACAACCTAGGTTTCTGAATTGATACACAACCAACTAAGTTTGGATGTCAGCCTCAGCCCTTCGATGAGGTCAAATGCTTAAAACTTATTTGAAGTATCTCCTAGATAATATGACTTACATCTTTTATTTTTATTTCTTGTCCTCTTCAGATATGCTTAGAACTCATTTTGACTATTTCCTACATGACTTGGGTGCTATTCATGATCAAACTATAACTGAATAAAATCATAATACAACTAAATCTTTCTCTAAGTTGCAATTCTAACCTGACTTTAAGTAGGATTTAACCTCCAAATCTAACGATCATCCCAGGATCTCGAATGATCTGATGATTCTTTATAGCTAGTCATCACCGTCGATGGCATAAAGATACATCGCTGCCAATGATCAGATACTTCCCGTGCAAACAATTTGACAAAACCCATCGTCGAAATAAATGTGGAGGGCATCAGCGTTGTTACCGCTGCTCCGTGAGTTGCATTCATCACGCTGAATGATGGAGATGTAGGCCGTGTTCTCGTCCCCTCGTTGACACCATTAGCTTGCCTTCCCACGTTGGCAATTTCCTTTCTTTTCAAAGGTTCTGACCTTTGCTCCGTTCTGCTCTTTCCGTGTCACAACCTGCATTCCGTCATGGAATGATTCTCTACTCTCTGATCACATATATATTTAGGTCTATTTAGTACATGTAATTTTGATAATGAATCAATTAAATTTTTATAATTATTATGTCTAAAATAATCTCTATATTTTAAAAAAATATAATATATTATTACAATATAATATATGACTCATAAATAAATAATTAATATTAATGACATATATGTAATTTAAATTTAAAAAATGGTTAAGGTCCATCTTGACGAGGAAGAGAAAGCAACGGAGGTGAGGAAGAGTTGAACCATCACGTCATATTCGCAATGGGTGAAGGCACAAGAGAGGACGAAGTGAGAGATGATGGAGATGAAGATGCCCAAGAGGATAAAGAGGGACTAGGAGATTACTGTGTGCCTAACGTCAAATTGGTCGATGCATATCCACCTGAGGCAGGACCGAAAGCTCTTGAGCTCGTCGTCAACATTAGAGAGGCTGTGTGCATACGATGCCCTGCTAGATAGCAGCGGCTCAGTGCTACTACTAGTGGTCACTTCCATGACGACACCTCCTCCCGCCATTAATAATCGTCTCAGTATTTTTTAAACTTAAATTACATGTATCATTATATTAATAATTTATTATGAGTTAGCATGTGGTCACGTAAGTTAACATATAAATTATATTAATAATTTATTATGAGTTATGAGTTAACATGTATCATTATATTAATAATATATTAATCAACTCTAATGTTTGTTCACTCAAACTTAACGAAAATGACTTATATGCTATCTTTTTTGAAAATATATGAGTTATTTTAGACGTGAATAAACCATAAGAACTTAAGTGGTTCATAACCAAAACTATAGGGGTTAAAATAGACTTTAATTATTTTTAAACTTAAATTATATGGATCATTATATTAATAGTTTATTGTGAGTTAGCATGTTACGTAATCAGACTATAGCGTCTGTTAACTTAAACTTGACAGGAGAAACTTATATACTATGTTTTTTAAATTATATAGATTATTTTAGACACGAATAGTATATGGATATTTTAGACATGTTTTGGAAAAGACTATAACGTCTTTTTACTTAAACTTGACAGGAGAAACTTATATACTATGTTTTTTAAATTATATAGATTATTTTAGACGTGAATAAACCATAAGAACTTAAGTGGTTCATAACCAAAACTATAGGGGTTAAAATAGACTTTAATTATTTTTTAAACTTAAATTATATGGATCATTATATTAATAGTTTATTGTGAGTTAGCATGTTACGTAATCAGACTATAGCGTCTGTTAACTTAAACTTGACAGGAGAAACTTATATACTATGTTTTTTAAATTATATAGATTATTTTAGACGTGAATAAACCATAAGAACTTAAGTGGTTCATAACCAAAACTATAGGGGTTAAAATAGACTTTAATTATTTTTTAAACTTAAATTATATGGATCATTATATTAATAGTTTATTGTGAGTTAGCATGTTACGTAATCAGACTATAGCGTCTGTTAACTTAAACTTGACAGGAGAAACTTATATACTATGTTTTTTAAATTATATAGATTATTTTAGACGTGAATAAACCATAAGAACTTAAGTGGTTCATAACCAAAACTATAGGGGTTAAAATAGACTTTAATTATTTTTTAAACTTAAATTATATGGATCATTATATTAATAATTTATTATGAGTTAGCATGTTACGTAATCAGACTATAGCGTCTGTTAACTTAAACTTGACAGGAGAAACTTATATACTATGTTTTTTAAATTATATAGATTATTTTAGACGTGAATAAACCATAAGAACTTAAGTGGTTCATAACCAAAACTATAGGGGTTAAAATAGACTTTAATTATTTTTTAAACTTAAATTATATGGATCATTATATTAATAGTTTATTGTGAGTTAGCATGTTACGTAATCAGACTATAGCGTCTGTTAACTTAAACTTGACAGGAGAAACTTATATACTATGTTTTTTAAATTATATAGATTATTTTAGACGTGAATAAACCATAAGAACTTAAGTGGTTCATAACCAAAACTATAGGGGTTAAAATAGACTTTAATTATTTTTTAAACTTAAATTATATGGATCATTATATTAATAGTTTATTGTGAGTTAGCATGTTACGTAATCAGACTATAGCGTCTGTTAACTTAAACTTGACAGGAGAAACTTATATACTATGTTTTTTAAATTATATAGATTATTTTAGACGTGAATAAACCATAAGAACTTAAGTGGTTCATAACCAAAACTATAGGGGTTAAAATAGACTTTAATTATTTTTTAAACTTAAATTATATGGATCATTATATTAATAATTTATTATGAGTTAGCATGTTACGTAATCAGACTATAGCGTCTGTTAACTTAAACTTGACAGGAGAAACTTATATACTATGTTTTTTAAATTATATAGATTATTTTAGACGTGAATAAACCATAAGAACTTAAGTGGTTCATAACCAAAACTATAGGGGTTAAAATAGACTTTAATTATTTTTTAAACTTAAATTATATGGATCATTATAAAAGACTATAACGTCTTTTTACTCTTTGTTTTCTTCGAGGTTACTATGTCAAAATTACCATTACATTTACATGACTTTGAATCTATTGCTTAAATTAGTCGATAAAATGAAATAAATTGTTACGCTTTAATCCATTGTTCAAGCTTCAATAGCAATTTTATTGGACGACAGCAACGCCTACCAACGTCATCGAACGAGAACAAACTCTTGACAACGGATACACTGTTGTTATGAGATGATCATGCACTTGTGTAGACACCGTGATACGGAAGCTGCTGTATTCTCGTTCCCGGACAAGTGCAGTAAAAATACTTTAACATGACATGGAAGCCAGTCTCCGTTCACTCTGCTGCTTGGTGTACCACATGGCTTTGGAAATCTTTGCCATTCAGGCATGGCTTGTTGTCATCAAATCCCATTTCGATGGCGATTTCATCCGCCTGAGAGAACTCCTTGAAACTTGCTGCCCTGGCGAGTTCTTCCACCTCCTCAATGACAAGCTCCAACCTGGCCACCATCTCCACGAGCAACGAGGCAAACGCTGCAAATGGGAGTGCCTCCGAGAATTCAAGGCTAGTTATTGCTATTCTGCTTAGGGTTGGCCTCAAGACCTTCCTCTCAGTTGACTCTACCCTTTTGCCCCTCCATTCCTGCAGTGATGTGATATCAGACTTGGCTGAAGGCAGAGCTACACCGGAAGAAGTGTTCTTTTGGGGTCTCCAATCCTCCGCGAGCTCATTTGCGGCGGGACGGGCTTTCTTGGAGCCAAGGAAGAGACGCGGTTGGGACTTGATGGCGGAATTCAGGTCTTGCAGCGCCTCGTGAAGGTGGTCGGAGAGCACATTGGGAGAGCAGTGACGGCGGTTTCTTATGCTCCTCGCGAGCTCATCGAACACCTTGCACACCTCACCTCACCAGCGACGCGGCTGCATGGGTCTCGAAAGAGCAATCTTACAGATAGCGGAGTCTACAACAGAGACAACATAGAAAGGAGTAAGATGGGCGGTATGAATGAACGAGGTCCGCAAGACTCAATGATGGCATTCACCCACCTGGATTTCTGATTCCAAACATCCATGAAGTGCTACGGCTGTGTACCCGAAATGTCTCAGAACAGCACCAAGCTTCACGTACTGTTGCCATGGAAAGCTGTAGCAGTGTCTGGAGTGCCTCGGCTCCCAGCTTCCGAAGAGTGCCTGAGAATGCTCATCATCATCTTCGCATTTGATCCATAAACAAAACCACATCAGCATATAGATCAAAACTTGGAGGAATCCACCACTTACGAGAGACTCATCACTGGATTTGGAGTCCAACACTGCTCTGCATCCCTTGTATATTTGGTCCTTCGATGACTTGCCGTCATCTTTAGTTTGATCCCGGAAGTACTCGTTCACACAAGCTTCAATGGATCTCGCTAACATTTCAAGCTTGTAGACTGTGGAATTGTGCAGGTCTTCACCGGACCACTTGGGTAGAACGAGGAGGCTCATAAAGAGGCAAATGCCGCAGCCGATGGCAATGGTGGTTAGGCGATCGCGAGTCAGCCGCAACACGTTCTGCACGCGGTAACTCGACACCGTTATCAGGTTGAAGGTCAGCAGAAAGATCACCACTCCATAATCGTAGTTCCTCTTTATGTAAGGGACAAATCTCAAGTACGTCGCCAAGAATCCTACAAGATGGAACGCAACACATGTTTCTGAAGGATTTGAAGAAGAAGGTTAGTCAGCAGTAGATTGAGCAAACCAGAATTATACCTACTAAAAACACAGATACTCCTATGAAAACGGCGCGACAAGCTCTGCCTGACTTATCTGCCATGAACTCGATCACAAATGCAAGAGATGCCGCACACAGTGTCCCAATTCCTCTGTTTACTCCCTTGCACAGAGTTGCACCTGTGATGCCACCAAGAGAACGCAAGAAGCTGATCATATTAGAAGGGAATCACTCACTCAGCAACCTACAGATCAAGAGAGCAATCACCTGCAGTGAATTCGAGCACCACAACCACAGTCATCACAGCCCACATCGCATTCCGTCCGACGCCTTCGAACAGTGGCTCCAAGAGATACAAGAAGGAGACGAGTGTCAATGCGACGCCCACCTTGAGGGCATGGATAAGCCGTCTTGGGTCCTCTCTTCCCACTTCCAGTGCACTCAGCCACAGCTTAACTGGAAGCCTTACCATCTTCTCCATCGAATCCTTTGTGAGTAGCTTGCACTTGGTGTTCTTGCCTTTGCAGTCATCTGCAGTTCCAGTCAGTGCCATGTCTACGCGAGGACGATGGAGATACACGAGAGCTGAGATTTATAGAGAGACAACCAGAAGAGCATCGTATGCTGGTGGTGACTCCACGAAAAGAGGTAACAAAACTGCATGCTTTCTTTCCGTCACAATCTCACGTGTAGGGGAAAACTCAACTGTGCCGTTCACATGTATCCTGTCTAACATAAAGCTTAGCATAAATAAGGCCACAACTTGATGCATAACTAAGAGTAGCTCATCTGATTGGATGATAGTGGAATCAATAATCATTCTTTTTTTTTTTTTAATGATTTCCAGACGCCTACAGAATTCTCTCCTACCATCGAAAATTGTATTGTGTCCATTCAAATATCTTAATTTTCTTTTAACATTATCGAGATATGATCTATTGGTTTACAAAATTAACAGTCTCATCCGTGTGTGAACAAACAGTAGACTCGATTAGAGATAAATATTTTCTTTAATGCATGATCCAAAGATGAGTTAGATGATTTAGATAAATATTTGTGTAATGCTCTTCTTCTTAATTGACTTGCACCATAAACTTATATTTGATTCATGCATAGCTTGCACATGAAAAGGATTGGCAGAGCCTATATTATATTTATTACATCCATCTTCCTGCCTTTGACTTTGGCAAGTGATGAGCACATTAGAGTCTCACAGGCGCAAGGAGAAGTGGCTGTAGGCCTCTCTCTCATTAGGATGGCAAACTTCTCGTGATGATGCAGCGTCTTTTATGTAGATGCTTGTGGAGTCCGGGAATGCAGCTTGGCCAATTTGGATCTGTGATATGGATCTTGAAACCTATTTAGTATAACATATGTGCAAGTCATTCTTCACAATGTCTCTTCTCCTTTAATCATTTTATATGGTGTCTTCAGTTTCCTGTGATAGCAGCATTCCCACTTGGTCTAGACTTTTCCCTTAATTAGATCACCTGTCCCTGAACCTGATTTGACCTACTTTTTGGTGGCATGACCATGCAATCTTGTCTGTTGCTTGGCCACAAAGTTCTACGAAGGATCCAAAACTTCTACTCTTATATCACCACCACCAGTCCTCCAACCACCCAACTTCAATCATACTCCACCGACTTCTGTTTGAAGTCTCACTCATTTAATGCGTGTGCACAACTCATCTTGCGTCTTTTTCTTTCACCTAAAATTTGCTTGGCAAGATTCCTTTTAGTTAAATTTTGATGCTATTCAACTGAATCCACTTTCTACTCCCAATTGAAATTATATGAAACACATTTGATATTAGATTTATATTTAAACCCATTTCGGATAGTTCCCAGTAAATAGCGAAGGTGAGATTCAATCATTATTATAATATCTCCTTAGAAATTATAATGATCGAATTTTAGTTTATTTATACCCAAATGACATTAACTTTACACATTATTATATATATATATATGAAAGATAAATGCTGATTATGTTTTCCTGCATAATTAGTTGCTTTTGTATTATCTTATTAATTATAAATTTCGTATGTATATGGGAACGCACATATATAACATTCTAAAGGCTTATTATTAATTGAAACTATATTCTCTATTAATATCTGTTAAATGTTGGTAACGATGAAAACATATATATGAATATTTTTACATATTTTATTTAAAAAATTAAAATTGCTTTATTCTACCATTGCAGAAATAAAAAGAGGATTAAAATTTATATAAAAAATAACTAGGAAATCAAATCCCCTCATCAACAACCAATAGTTTCGATTTCGAATTGACGGATTCAATTTTAAACTGGTTAAGTAGAATAAAAAGTAAAAAAATATAACAAAAAAAAGTGTGAGGTATAATTGTTAAAGTGTTGGTTTTAAATCGAAGAAACTTGGGTTTGAATCGTGATAATGTTATTTATTTTATTATAATTTTTATATTTTTATATCAAATTTTTTATGTTACTATACTCATTATAGTCATACATTTATTTTTAAAATATTAAAAATAAAATTATAGATACATATATATTTTATTTTTAAAATTAATTTTAATAAAAAAATAAAAAAAAGAAACCGTTCAAACCGGAACGGAACCGATGATTTTGGTTCGATTCTTGGTTTTAGAAAATGAAAATTGACTATTTGAAAATGGAATCAGACGGTTCCGAAACCCCGATCAACCCTATTTCCCCTTCCCTGCCACATGAACGCTGGAAGGCCTTCGCTTTTGTTTTGACTCATTTTGAACTCCTCTCTCTTCCATCGTTTTGATCCGTAGACCGTAAACTTTCCAGCGAGCGGGAAATAAAGAAGGGGAGAGTGATAGAGAGGGCGAGAGAGAGAGAGAGGGGGGGGAAAGAAGACGATGCTTCATTGATCGATCCATCCATCCATCCCTCGATTGCTCTTTCCTCTCCTCCTCTCCGATTCCGACCAGCAACACACAAGCAATTCTACCGCCATGGCCTCCGAGAACCACACCGACAAGAACGCCGTCTTCAGGAAGCTCAAATCCAAGTCCGAGAACAAGGTCATCCGTCCAACCTCGCCTCTCTGCCTCCTCCTTGTTGTTGTTGTGTTGTTTGGAATGCTTTTTTGGTTATCATTTTGTTCTAGGTTACGGAGATCGGCTGCGGTTTCGGGATCTGGGAATGGGAATCCAGATCTCGATGGGTTCCTCCAGATCTAGCGATTCTGACTATGGATCGTTCTTTCTTCGCAGATGTGCTTCGATTGCAACGCGAAGAACCCCACCTGGTCGTCGGTGACGTATGGGATCTTCCTCTGCATTGATTGCTCCGCTGTTCACCGCAGCCTCGGCGTGCACATTAGCTTTGTTAGGTACGATGTGTGTCTCTTTCAGCGGTTTGATGGGGTATTGACGGCTTGAGGTTTTTTTGTTTTTGGATTTTGCCGATTGAACACATCTATCCTTCAGAATTATCAATTCTTAACTTCAAACGAGGCCATGCTGCCGTACTTTGATGCTCTTCTTATTTTGTATAATTAGAGAGACTGAAAGCTTTTTATAGTATTTCAACGTGATGATCAACATGCAGTTCCTTGAAATCTTAATAATTGGCAATAAGATCTCAAACCTCTTTGTTTCTTTAATTTTTAGCAAATCGAGCTTCAAACCAGAATAATCTTGTTTTCCTTCAAACCAAGGTAAATATGAAACTCAACCTAAAAAATTAGTTTGGTTTTGTTTCTATTGAAGCCTTTTTTCTTTCATTTTATTATCCTAATGTCATGGTTCCATTTTAGATACATTTCCTCTCCTAATTTCTCATTGAAGTGAGATTGAACCTATGAAAATGTAGCTTAGATGTGCATTCTGAGGTGGATCCTCTCAGCTTCGGTTATGATTTACATGAATCTTGCTGAGATCTGTTTGGATATAGCCGAGATACAAGCAGAGCTAGCCTAGTTACATAAATGTAAGCCACACACACACACACACACACACACACACACACACATATATAAAGCTAGATTTGCATAAAACTAGGCTATATATAAATGGATCTACATGTCCATGCAAATTCCATCTAGGTCCACACTGACTTGTCTTAGATTTGTGTTGATCTAGGTTAATTCCGTGCAAATTCTCATTTAGGAAACAAATCTAGGCCAAACCCGTGCTATCACAGACTTATCTAATTTGCCTAAACCCCAAGTGACATTTGTTCACAAAGGGACTACCCTAGTTATAACACTCTGCAATTCTGAAGCACCTGCAAGAAGGTTGCTTGCAAATAGTTTGCAGGTAAACTGCCGTCATCATGTTGCCCATGTAAAAAATTCGGGATTGTACAAGCATTTACTGCAACATCCTATTGCCATCAAAACAGTCATACAACAAACTGTCTATGGCTGACATTTTAGGTTGCCACACTTAAATGGCTTGCTCAGGAGAGTTCTTGGGTGTTGAGATGACTAATGTTTTGTTAATTATTTCTACTTAGCATATCTCCTTCTTACAGGCCGAAGATGCTATTTTCACTTGTTTGTGCTTCATGCAATGACTAAATGTTCCTCTCGTGGACCGACTTAAACGACTGCAGGGACTGAAGATACATGTCAAAATGAGGCTCCTGGCCTATTGCATGTCTTGTTACTGTATAGACTGTCCATGAAAACGACACTACACAAAAGAATGTGCTGCTGCATGACCATGTTTGTCATCTCTGTGCACTGTGACTGTTGCTTCACAACAGTTCCTGCAAGCATTGTGGGTCTGCAACAGCAGCTCATGACATCCTCTCAACATATTTTCTCGATGCCCTTGTCAAAGCCTTAATGAATGCTACAACTTGAACATCTTTGAGCTGCAACATACCTTCCGGTTCCCTACTGGTATCTTAAATCCTTTTTCCTTCGGTGTATTGCGGTGGTGGATGATTAATGTTAATATTGCAACAACGATTGAAAGTGATGAGTATGATGATTGCATCGAATAACAAATACAATAGTAGCAGTAGCTTCTCTATTTCACAATTGTTGTCATAGGTTTGTTATGTTTTTCCCCCTTGATCTACCTTCCCTTATTCCCCTTCTTTCCTTTGACTATTTCTTTTTCTTCTTTTGCTGCTTTCGAGCTGCCTGAAATTGGTTAAATTTGGCCAACCCCAATTGAGCTTGATCTATTCTAGAAATTTTCAATTATTCTTGCTAAAAGGTTGAGCAGTTAAATTTCCAAAATTGGATTTTGTTTCTGTGAATTCTAGGATCTTAAGAAGTTTGTTTCTGTGAATTCTAGGTCTACCAATTTAGACTCATGGTCTCCTGAGCAACTGAAGATGATGGTATTTGGAGGCAATAATCGTGCTCAAGTTTTTTTCAAACAGCATGGATGGACAGATGGTGGTAAAATTGAGACAAAATACACATCTAGAGCGGCTGAATTGTATAGGCAGATACTTTCTAAAGAGGTTGCTAAAAGCTCTGCAGAAGATAGTTTATTACCTTCATTGGCTGTTGCTGCATCTCATTCATCAGATGCAGTTAATGGAATTCCTGAACTTAAGTTTGTAGATGCACCCAAGGAAATCTCTAATGGGAAGCATGAACCTGAAACTACACATTCACCTAGAGCTCACACTCATTCGACACTCATGTCTTCTGCTAGAAAACCAATTGGTGCAAGGAAGACCGCAGGCAAGACTGGTGGACTTGGGATACGGAAGCTAACAACAAAGGTAATCTTTTACTATCATATTTTGATGGACCCATAAATATAGGAATAACCCTTATTGAAACATATATAGTTGGATTTTGGCGTCCTTTGCTTTTTATTCAAATTTTCTGTTTCAACTTCTGACATTCATAACTTACCAATAAAAAGGATGCTTATGCTATTATATGCATGAACCCTATTTCATGCAGGTAACAATTATGGGTACATAAGACAGAAGATGGTAGAGTGGGCTATCGCCATGCAGTGATTTAACAAATTGAACCTAAAATATCTCCAGTTTGATAATCGTCACGACTCACATCTTCTACCTAAATTTGTAACTTTGAAATTCTGCTTTTTTGTTTCATTGCTGTTTTCTGCAAAGTAGGAACTGAAATAGTTCTTGAATGAGTCTGAATACTTGATGCTACATTATATCAGGGATATATTGATGTCTTAAATGATAAGCCCACTCTCTTACCCTTTCATATTATATATTGAAAAGATGTAGGAGTTTTATGTAATTTCTCAGGTCACTCTCCTGACGCCCCTTGGCAAAGGTGGTTTGCATGTCTGTTTGTCTTCCTATGTATGCTCTAATGAAGCTTTTTATTCAATCTTGTGATAAATTATTATTCTGATTGAAGTCCTTACTTGGCAACGGTCAACATGTTAACCTTAGGATACTTTTGGTTTCAGCCAAATGAAAGTCTCTATGACCAGAAGCCTGAAGAACCAACACCTTCTGTGACATCTTTGGCTAACTCTAAGACACCAGGTGGTCCATCTTATCCTTCTCGGTTT
Source organism: Musa balbisiana (assembly GCA_004837865.1). Classification (NCBI taxonomy): domain Eukaryota; kingdom Viridiplantae; phylum Streptophyta; class Magnoliopsida; order Zingiberales; family Musaceae; genus Musa; species Musa balbisiana. The sequence continues at coordinate 34,702,151 of CM017191.1, read as the reverse complement.
GAGTATGTGGAGACCAATCCAATCGAGAGTAGTTCTGGAGGTGCTCAGTTGATTAGTCATATTGCACCACCAAAATCTTCAAGCTTCTTTGCAGAATATGGAGTAGACAATGGCTTTCAGAAAAAGTCAAGCTCCAGTTCATCAAAAGTACAGGTAAAATACTCTAAATAAATTTTTGTTAGTATATTCAGTTGCCAGGTGTCTTTTTCTTGTTATAAACTCATCAAGTCGGACAAATTTTTAAAAGTAGAATTGTTCAGATTAATTATCATCATGGTAGTTCAGTCCAAGGTTTCAACTGTTGGTCCAATATCAATTGTGGTTATTGAGCATACCGATATGCACCAATACGGTTGAGCATATCGTGTGTCCGTATGCCCCTGTGCACCTTTTATTCTACCCTTGGTGGCTTGTAAATCCTTTGAGATGTTTTCCACATTGGCTGGCGGACAGGGATTAGCTGATAGTGACCTTTCACATGAGAAGCATTGGTGGCACCATGGGAGAGTCTCTGATTTATTTGAGGTTCACCAACATAGGAGTTGGCATGGGAGGTCCTAGGGATGGTGGTACTGTTGGCAATTTGGGGAAAGGAGTCAAACATTAGAGAGAGGATCTTCTCCAGTTGTACTTATATGCTGTGGATCTTGGATTTGTTTGCGTAGCATAGATTAAGTTTTGATTTGGTGTATCTTAAATCACATAACATATATGGTTTAGTTTCTTAACTCATTTTTTAAGAGGTCATAATGGAACTAAATTGAGCAATTGAGAATAACTTGAAGTTTCAATTGAAAGCTGCATTTTGTGGTTCGGTTATTCATTTTCTTGGGCTTGATAGTTAAGATTTATTCATTGACTAGGTGATTTTTATTGATCCCTTCTTTACTGTTCATAGTTTCTAGACTCTCTGGAGATCTGGAAGAGAAATAGTTATTTACTTTGTCCAACGGTCATTTAATTCATCTTACTATTCATTTAACAAGGTATGAAAATATCAACCTTTGTCAATGCTACAAATATAATCCGGATATCTGATACTTGATGAATATGAGTCGAGATAATTTCTTCAATATTTTGACTACTGAGTTATTGATGTTCTTTTAGTTTATTAAGTACTATGATTATTAGGATGTTCTTAACCAGCGATGACGTGCCTCCGTAATAGCCTCAGTAGTTGCGTTGTTGCCCTAAGCCCAAGCTCAAATAAATAAAATAATAAAAATAAGTGGTATACCGAATGTACCAAACTGCATGGTCTAAATAAAATACCTGGAATTTGGTCAAGTCGGTATCTTAAACCGTGATTTAAATATTTTTGAAGATGAACTTGCAGTGCTTTTAATTGTGAAATACACTTTAAGACTATGTTACTAGTGCAAAAGCATAAGTAAACCATATGGATATGGATTTTAATATATCTGTATTGGTTTACAGATTAAAAATTGTGATAAGTGAAGAATGTTTTGATCTGTTTTGCTATGCTTTTTCTTTGCCCCCTCCATTTTGTCTAAGAAACTGCATCAAATTGGATTATTTGCTTTTCGTGAGGAAAAAATGGTAAGCACGCCAATTTTACTATTTTTCAAAGAATCAATGGAGCTTTCTGTAACATATGTAGAAGTTGGTAGTGAAGGATAGATGAAAGATCTTTGTAACTTTAAGCATTTTAACTAAATCTGTTTGTGCAGTAATATTTTGTGGAATATGATCCGGAACATTGTCACCAACTATAATCGACTAAAGGAATATCCAGTTGTATCATGGACATGTAGCGTTAAGTTGCTATATGACAGTTGCACACTTGTAACCACTTCGATCATCTGTTGTCGGTCTTCTTAAAGATGCACTGGGTTTATTGTGAAATATACATCCTATTTTTGCTATGGTCCTCAGGTTCAGGAAAGTAATAAAGCAAGGCAGAAATTCTCAAATGCAAAGTCAATTTCTTCAACTCAATTCTTTGGTGACCCAAACAAAGCAACTGACAATGAGGCTCATATGTCCCTTCAGAAGTTCACGGTATGTGCAGTTGACTGTAATATCGTCAAGATTGAGTAGGTTCATGAGCAATTGCTAGCAGAAAACTTGTACATCCATCCCGTAAGTCTGCAGACATGATGCATGCCCATTGACATCATGAGTGTGGCCCAAATTTATGGAGTTAATTAGGATTGTGTGATGATCTGGAAATATTCTCTTGCCAATAATAGTCTCAGAGGACAAAGGCCATCCTGGATTTAGATGATCCTTTTTAACCCTATCAAATGTGGCTATGCTTAAAACCCTGGCAATCCTAACGTGTTTTAAGATGCTCATTATCTTGTCATTGTTTATGTAGGGGTCAAAAGCGATTTCAAGTGCCGATCTGTTTGGTCATGATGTAGGAGATTCTGGACTGGACCTGACTGCTGCAGATCTCATCAACCGCATCTCTTTCCAGGTGCCTTTTGTCGGATTGTTGTTGACCTAGGTTCCAACTTAACACTTTATATAAGCACAAAATCCCAAAACGTCTTATCTTTTGGGTCTCAGTTTGGCAAGATATGCATTTTTGTTCAAAAGCTTTTTTTTTTTTTTTACCAAAGGTTCTCCTTTGCATTTCTAGGCATCACAGGATATGTCCTCCCTCAAGGACATAGCTGGAGAGACTGGAAAGAAATTGACGACTTTAGCTTCCAGTCTTATCAATGATCTGCAAGATAGAATCCTTTAGTGGTGCTGTATTGAGTTCATATTGCATGCATCATCAACGTCCAGCTACTCAAATCATAAAGATCCAGTACGAACATCTTAATAAGTTGTAAGCACATGTTCATCGATTTCTTGCAGAATATATACTTGTAAAATTAGTCATCGTCGACTTCCTAACTGAAGTCGACTTGGTGTATTTTCCATCAACACGAGTGTGTATCTTTCCTTTGGTTGTATTTATGCGCTTTGAATGCTCCAAAGTGTTTTGTTTATTTATTTTTGACACCACATTCTTTGTTTATACTCCCAGAGTTGCACGTGTTGCTCCTTCCATTATTGGAGTTTTGTTATTCTGCAGGTACTTATAGCATAGCATGTCATTTTTGTTAAGAAAAAAAAAGAATTTTTTGGTTCTAAAATCCGAATTATATTCAGAACATATTTGAAGTATGGAACGTCTTTAGTCACTTGGTATTAACTTAAAAGGCCACTCACAACACTCGGACATCAGGCCATGATGAAGGATGCAAGCAATATAAATGATTTCCATCCTATATGGAACTTAATTATGAAAGGTTTTTTGGACAAATCAAAATCAACATCCATAATCTTCCATCACATGACTTAGCTAATCACATCAATAAAAGAATGTTGTGAGGTACTACAATGTTTCATAATTATTATATCAACACATCTGGATTCAAACATCTTAAAGAAGAGCCGATGCTACTACACCAAAGCCATGTGATTAGCTAGCTATAGCATCACTAGCCACAATTATTGATGATATTATCAATAACATTGATAAAAGACCACAAGTATGTGGCAAACATAATATATAGAACTCAGCCGACACAACCAAGACTATTCCGAAGATTGTCCCTCCAAATTCTAGAGGAATGGTCATTTATTTTGACAAGTATTATAGACCACAATTATTAATGATAACATAGCACAACTAGCTTCCAAAAACATTTCAACACAATCTCACATCTAATCCACTAGGAAAGCTTCAATGAGGAAGGCTATTCTTAAATGTAAACAAATAAATTTGGTGACAAAAAAAATTAATATAGTTTGCTGAAATTTTTAAAGAAAAAGATATTACAATGGTGTGAATGACTATGAAACATGAATCGTGCAGTTACGTAAGTTGTGAAGTACAGACTCGACATGCAGAATTCTCTGCACCAAGGATCCTCTTGTTTGGAGTCACTAAAAGGGTCTTTGTTTCTCTACATTTGGACCATACAGGAATATGTGTTTCCTCGTTCCTCCATAGCTTGGAAGCCAGCATTTTGAGAAGGCCCCTAAGGTAATTTGCCACTGCTGCGACAATGTTCCTACGTTATGAAGACAATGGGTATATCATCGATGGAATATGAAAAAAATGGAGATCTTAAAATACATGCACCAAAGTAAAATATCTGGTCTTTCACATTCTAATCAGTCTCTAAATATCCAACATTTTCTTGGAAAAAAGAAATAAATTATGATACGATGTCTACTAAAAATAGAAGCTTTCTTCTGGAAGTTTATTATATTAGAACTCTACCAGGAACATTTCCTAAGAAGCACCTTTCTTCCTTCAATTTACCTGATTGCAACATGTGAAAGATAAAAACTCTGCAATTGATTATGTCAAACCAATTTCAACCTCTAAGAAAGCTAGCTATAGTCCAATTTAGAAATACAATCAAACTCATGATGCAAAATATTTAATTTGTTTTCCTTTTCTATCATCTCAATGGTCTTTAAAGAATATAATTTGCATATCTATTTTACCATCATATAAGAGATATTTTGAGAGGCCACTATGTTGTCACTATATTTAGTTTCTTCTCGCATTAGGCAGCTTGCAAGGGACTTCAAGCAGCCTCCATATCCTCATTTGCTTCGTTTTTGCATCATATTTGCTTTAGTTCAGCCTGAAAGCCTAAGCTTGCAGAGCATATTGAGCGGTCTTCACATGGAGCCAAAATAGTGCATGTGCAGTGGAATTTACTCTGAGTGGCATGATGCAAAATGTCAGCCATCACAGTCCCTTTGAAACCCCCAGGCAGCATACCTTAAGATAGGACTTTAGTTACATATCTTAGGGGTGATACAATATCTTTAGCAAGTTCTCTTTCTGTTCACCAAAAGTGCTAGGTGGTCACCAGGCCTGCACCAGCCTTCGGAGCCGCTATGTGACCATTCTGCCCATTAGCAAGAGCTTTGTATATGATACCAGATCCCAGGTTCTTACCTTTTTGTGTTGATAATGAAAGCATTTTACCTGTGTGTTCATCATTCATTCTTTCTTTTTGTACAGGTCCTTACTGGACTGAATGAGGTTGAAAGTTAGGTTGACCCTTGTGAGCCAGGATCGCTTGGGTGTGCACAGTTTAGGCAACACTATTTAAGCACAAAATAAGATGGTAAGCAGACTGGTACAGAACTGGATGGTTAGTCTAACATCCAGAATCAGTACCTTTTCCAAGGAATTGATAGTTCTCATAGCTATCTTTCTTTTTTATCTTCTTTTCTATCGTTTTGTCACACTCTCTTTCCATCTGCTCACTATGTAACCTCGCCTCCTCCTTCCTGCCATGTTGCCCATTGCCCCCTACCACCAATACAAGTTCTCCTCCTCATCCTTCGCCTCCACTTTCTCCACCTCCTCCCGTCTTGAGTTGGTACCACCCTGTATCGTGTGTCATACGTCACTATACTGATACCATCAGTCCAGCCACCATGTATTGATACTTGATCCGAGTTTTAAAACCATGACTAGATTATGTAGACTATGGACCTCAAGATAAACCAAATGGTTCCCTCTGACCTCATTTTCCTTTTGTGTAGCACAAACCAGACTTCAACCAATAAAGGAGAGAATCAATGCCTCAAGTAAAAAGATAGAATTCTATTACAATTTCCTTTTTCCATTCAGTGACATGATTTGCAAAATATAAACAATTTATTTTCTTCTCTAATATCAATGCTAATTACTACATTTTTTTATAATCACGAGATCATACACAAATTTCCCTTTATCTTTGAGGAACCATGATATTATGATAACATGATATGATGAAGATTTACACTGTATGCAAATCAAGCGTTTGGTAGACTAGACCTCTATCTTCCACTAGGACAAATTGAAAAACAATAAAGGGCTGCTGCTGCAACGTTTAGGACATTACCACCACCATAGCAACAGAGCCACAACTTGCAGTAGGCCGCAGCCATTCCCCCTCTCTACTTCCCCTTCTATTATTTGTTTTGAACTATATGAACAAACTAGTGATTTTGGTGTAGGACAAGAGCATGATGAGTAGTTTTTTTTTTTTTTTTTTGAGAATAAATAAAAGAAAGAGAAGAAGGGAAATATACTAATGGTGAAACATAATGATGAAAGATAAAAGAGAAAGGGAAAATAAATAATACTGCACTCACTTTAGTTCATAGGCATCATGCATATAAATCCTAGCACTGCAAATGCCTCATGCATGGACAACGATATTGCATTACTGGATAATAATTATCAAACTTGCTCTTATTTGGGAATCAATCAGAGAGGTGTACTTTCACACCACTTTACACATTGTTAAAAGAAAATTTCATTCATCCTTCTATGATATTCCATATTATAACCCTTTTCTTCCTTTTATAGACCCATTGGTACAAGGAAAAATGAAAACTACAAAAATGAAGGAAAGTATGCAATCAAAACAATTACAGTCCATAAGTCGACATATCAATTATTTCTTCCTTTGTCCTTCAAGTTAGCAAATAATCTCGTCGATACATAATTAAACTTCCTTGTACAGATGCTATCTTCAATCAAGCCTTTGAATCTCTGATAAAGTCTCATCCAAGAAGCTTGAGCATCCTAGTGAGTGTGAGCAAATATTTGGCCCTATCACCCCTAGATACCAATCTTTTGCTTTGGAATAGTCCCTACTGTTGAGGTTGGTGCTGTTGTTGTTAAGATCTCACCGGAAGTCCCCTGACACGTGCCTAAATTGTTGACTGATAAAATGAACTCGCTCTCCAAGCAACTAGTTGAATGTAGTCTACTCTTACAATAAAAACACCTAACTGCAGTCTGACCAAGTGCACTGATCCCTTAATATTGTCATTGATTTTCTTTCTTTTGGGTGATAAGTAGGAGATTAAAGTATTGTTCATAAAAGGCATTGTTTCTATGTCACCACCTGACCAGAAGCTCCCAATATTCTTTGCTCAGTAATCTACAAAGAATCTGCCTTAACATCCAAGATAAAGAGAAAAAGAAGAAACAAATGTAACCTTCTCTTTCTGTTTGTAGCCAGTCACTTTAAATGTCTTCTACATCTGCCAAATTGAGCTTTGTACCTAAAATGTATCCCATCAAAAGACAAGGGACCAATATGCTTGAACTACTCAAGCTTGGTATTGGCTCTACTCGTATTTTGAGTACCACACCCGTGGCGATCCATGACCAAGCCAATACAGGTGGGGGAGGGACGATGAGAGAAGAAAAGGAGGAAAGTACTAAGTGGATTGGTAGCGATGGATGCTGGGCAATGCAAACTATGGTGAAGTCGTGGCAAGTGGCATGAGGGAGTCACGCACAGGGTACACAACATACCACTTGGTTTAGGCAACATGATGCTCTTCCTTTTGTTGCAAGATGATAATTCTTACAATATTCTCTTTTATTTATTTCCTCCATCAACTTTATTGTCAAGATGATGATTCTTGCAATATTCTAATTGTGCAACATGTTGCAATCCTAAAATGTTAATTAAACCCAAACCCGATTTCATTATCAATGGTCTATGGAATGTACCTTGATTTACATCACAAGAAGTATTGTCGGTTCACAAGGTTAATGAGGTAGTAAGCCTTATATCGCAAGTGGATGTGACACAATGGTATGTGGACCAGTGGGAGCATATGCGACTCCCATGTCCGCTACCATCACTGTGTCCACCACCAGTTCCTAAATTTATGAAATTTTATGTTACAACCTTATAAATATTAGTGCCAATAATTACAAGTTCAAAGTGCTATAGAAGTTAGTAAAAGGAAGTTTAAATAACAAAACACAACCAGAGCTTGTTCTTTGTTCATTTTCTAAAGTCTTGAATGCCTATATTCATTATTTAAGAAGAGAAGTGAAAAGTCATATGTATAGGAAATTATAATTAACTCAAAATTTTTAGAAGCTTTCAACAACTCAAATGAAATTTATTACAAATAGGAAAAGTTGGCGTAGTAAGTCATGAATTGACCAACATAAAGGCTTCCCAAGTAGTACCTCGTGTCTCCAAGTCCATAAAAAAGTAGTATACACAATAAATGTAAATGTATAAGTATGCAGACAAATATTTAGGGGATCAAACAGTCCTTTATTATATTTAAAATAAGTTTAACTTCTACCACTTAAAATGACTTAAATCGAACAATTCTCAGTTCCTAAAAATTTTCTACCAGCCAACTTATTTGAAAAGTTGTGTGAAGTGTCAGAAAAGAAAGAATTCATACTATTGGAAATTGTGTGAAGAGAGAAAAATAAAAAATAGATGGGGTCCAAGTCAAGTGGTGTTCTAATCATTTGTTGGTGACTCCATTTACACATCATTCTGAATGGCAAGAAACGCTGAAAATATTATTTAACACCACAGATACATGTAGTGTGAAATAACAAATACAAATTTAATATGAGAAAATTGTAATGGACCTTCTATCAGAGAATGAGCCTTATCACTTCAGAACAAACATCTAAGACCCTTCGAATAGATTCCTTGTTTCTTAAGCTACATTATTATTGCTAGAGATCCAAGTTGTTGAAAGAGACAAGTAACAATGCTATATTTCTCAGCTCTTTCTGAAACACATCCAGAAACCTAAGTGATAGCTTTACTTTGGCATTTTCATGCATTTGGACTAACAAGTTAACTTGTTAAAAAAAATAAATATGATAATAAAGAGATATGTTCATGCATTTGCACTAACAAGGTAACTTGTTAAAAATAATAAATATGAAAAAAAATTGAGGCAATAAAATAGTAGTGTGCTGTTGTTCATTTTAAAAGTAAAATACTTACAATGGGGAGCAGGGAGAGTGGCTGCCATTCACAAAGTAAACAAACAAATATGAATCATAATGCTGGCCGTTGATGTAGTAGAAGTTTTGCAACCGTCTTATAAACTTAAATAACATCTTCCTGTAGAACTTTATGGCTGGCAGGTTGTAAGAAATGACATGCAAATACACTGCTCTACAATTTGTGATGCTTGAAGCATATTTGATTACCTCACAAACAAGTGAAGTAGCTGCAAATGCCATAATGAGATGAGCAGAAAATGTTCAGTATATAAAAAGCAATCAAGGAACTTAGACAAGGTCACAACCTATCCCATAGTTTCTATAATGCTCTACAACACCTAGCGTCAAGATATAGACTAGCATTAGTTCTTTCCTTGAAGATCTATGCCTAAGCAAATCTGCAATCTGCATGAGCAAAGTAGAACAATAAATGATCAATTGCAAGGAACGTTAGTTAAAAAGGATGAAAATAGATTATAGAGTGTGACACCTCGCTTTCTCTCTCTGAGATAAGACGTGTAGTGATAAATCCAACAAGTTCATTATTTTGTCCATCGACAGCAGCCCACGATACTATTCCATGGCCATGCACAACATTGAGGAAGAAATCTCTTTCATACCTGTAAACATTGACAAAAACTGTCCCATTATTCATGACTTACAATGACAAGTAGAAAACAAAATTTCTTTGGAGTTCTTTTGACGAATCAAACTTTTTTTACATATAAATACCACAATTAAATGGGATACCTTATAGGAAATAAAGCAAGATGAATCTGCTCAAGAACTTCAAGATCTGAAGGTTGTATCGGTCTATAAATGATCGTTGGTCGGTGAGAACCTCTAGGTTCTAACATCAGTAAGTTTCACTAGTCGTTGTGGGCAGTAAAAGAATTTCAAAGAATGTGCATATACAACTATGCTTCATCTATGCCACATCTTAATAATGAAGTTGCAGCTGTTTCGTATCTCCCTGGAAAGAAAATAATAAAATTTGTTTGAGTGACTGACAAGAAAAAGTGATTACCACTAGTCAATTCCTGGAAGATCCTTGGTAGTGAGTTGTACATTGATTGTAGCAACAGGTCAAGGAAGCCTCAAGCGATAAACTATAAATAAATTTTAGCAAAATTACATGCCTCCTATAACTATAGTCAAACCCATATATAATTTTAGAAATAAAACATGCCATAAGAAAATACCTATACATCACCTCATAAAACTTATTGTAAATTTGGAAGTGGCCTAATAACTGACTAAACAAGTCCAAACTAACCACATTGTTATTGCATGAAAACCCTCTACTTCATCTCCTGCTTCAAGTTAGCTGAAGCCAACACCTTTCCATGTGCACATGTTCTAGATCCCCATTACGAAAATATTTTGAGATGGTTACAAGGTGCTTCACAACCAAACTCATAAACTATAAATTGCAAGGCCAAACTAGCAAACGCTTTTGTCTTATTGCTTACTTCACAACTAGATCCAATATGTCTGCTTATATGTATAGTAAATATTATACCTGAATCGAAGTGTCTTGCTATGTTCCCTGTTTATGTTTACATATAAAGTTAATAGGAAGCAAAATCTCTATAGGATTGATTAAAATTAACAAAGATGACCCATCAGAGGAGAACAAATTATAGCCAATCAATGTAGGTGGACTCTAAACACAGTTAAATTGCTGGCAAGGGCAAATTCATACAAGAAAGTACTATTTCAAAGCATATGAAGCTGTGCCTGCGGGTGTTGTTATCTGACCACCTCGAGTAACACCTACATGGACTTAAATATGGTGTTACTGAACTTCCAGTCTCAATATGTGACTATACTGATTATGTGGTCACACAAAACTTCACATGCACTTTTGTGGCTGCATATCCAGTAGAGGTGCTATCAGTGCATTTCTTAACTTTAAACATGTAATTGGCATACAGTTGCACATGCAGCCTACAAAAGCATGTAAACAGGGTTAAGAAAATGATTCATGATTCCTCATTATTACCATTTTATTTATATAATTGTTACCATTTTAGTAGCATGGTACAAGCTATGATGATCTAACATTGATCATTAACACCTATAGCGAATTCTCATTGTCATCTAAATAAATGAGTATAAACATTAATAACTAAGAACTAATAGCTAACTCTTATTGTCAATCAAACATGTTTTAAATGAGGATAAATATTAATCTACATTTCTTCGTTTGTAGCATATATCTACCTATTAATTACTTAAAGTCGATTGTACCTTTTTTTTTGTAATTAATGTATGTTATTCCGTATATTTTAATATGCAGCTGCATACACAACATATGTTTTTATGTGGTATCTTGACTACTCAAATATGATGACTGATTTCTAATTATTACAAGAATGTTCTATAAGGATACTTATAAAGCTTGTTTTCGAGCACTTTGACCTACGGTTATGCCAACTAAACACATGAGATTAAGAATTCACGTTTTCAATGACGCAAAAGAAATATGAGATATTGCATGAGTGAGAATTTTCTGTCTGAGATCTGTGACCAATCTTTGGTTCCAGTCAAGATCTTTAGTCTATGACAATATTTCCAAAATTCTGAATCTCAAACATTTTTTTTCACAGAAACTTATCCTTTTTGGATAAAACAACAAAGCTTAAACTTGGAAAGTACAATGCAAGCCTAATAGCAGCTGGCTACATAAGATCAATGCATAAGTAAGCATCTCCTTTGTCCAACAATATACAAAAAAAAAATTCAATTTTTTTGTTTGTTTTATCAGTTCCTTTATGGATAATTATGGTGTAAGAACCAACAACAAGGGTAATGACTTAACGAGCTCAAAGGCATAAAGTAAACTAGCAAGTTATAGCCAACATGCAAATATAGTTTAAATGGAATTGTAACAGTTAGTATGTTCATATAATCAAACTGTTCAAGTCATATAAACTATTTCATCACAAAGCTACAGACAGTAGGACGTGAATAGATTAAGAGAACATAACTTTTCTTACACGGTATTTGAACGAAAAGGAAAGGATCACATAACAAAAATCTCAAGCCAAGAAGACAAAAGAACTGCATTCGTTCGACAAGGTTAGAATCAACAATCAGAATCATGTTTCGTTTGTGCAGAAAAGATCAGGCAGTCCGTAAATTAAAGTAACCTAGAAAAAGAAATCACCACCTCCGATCTATCGATATTGATATCACCAAGTAACTATTACGGTTCGCACGATTGTTGCTCCAAAACCCTAAAAATAATATGCCCAAATCAAGAACGCAACTAAAAACCAAAGCACCAAATCATCGATTTCAAGCGTTGAGATGCGACGAGATAACAACCCCCCGAAACCGATCACGCAAAAGAATCCACACAAAAGGAAAGAATTAGGAGAGGGGAAGGAATCAAGAGCCGATCTCTCACAAGTAGAAAAGATGGGTCGCAGGTGGTACCTTTGAGCGCGCCGAAGCAATGCTTTCTCTCGCGGAATCGTGGACCTAAAATAAGGGGGTTATGAGTGAGGTCAAAAGCGAGTTACAGTACTCCACGATCACATCTTATGTTATTAGGTGGCGGGTCTAGAAGAGTTCGTGGTAAGGGTATGGGTGCCGAGATGGAAGAAAAGGGCAGACATGGAGGGGTCGCGTTAGATGAGACTCGAGGAAGAAGTTATGATGCACATCGGAAGTTCTAATCTCGATTGTCAAGTCATTGTCATAAAACATAATTAACTAAAAGTATAATTTATTAGAGAGATCAATTCACAGTCATTGCTGGTGTTATGGCCATAATCATCAAAGACGAATCGAACATCAACCCGATTGAGTCTCAATCATCAAATTATTGGTTGAATTGAAAAGTTAATCGATCAAATCATATGTTTAATATTTTTAAAATTAAAAATAGGATGAATTTTTGAGAAAAAGATTTTTTACTTTTTAAAATTTTTCATAGAGTATTTTTGTCTTAAAAAATTTCGAAACAATACTCATGACTACGTGAAAAGATCATTTTGTTCCTTTCATTGGATATGTCGTCACCTTCATCTTTGTTAATCTTATCGATCCAACTGGTATATATTTTGCTCTTGACCCTTGCACGAGGTGATGACAGCGAAAGCATGTGATCCCCTCGTCTTTCCTCTCGTTCGATCGACGATGAGAGCACATGGGTCGCCCCTTTCTCCTTCCTCGCTCATGGTCGACAACACGAGAGAGGCCTACGGGTGATGGTAAAAGTCCTACCCCAACCAACTGCGAGGGCACACGATCGCCTCCTCTTTATCCTTACTCGTAATCAATAGTGCATCCTCCTCTTCATTTTCTTGTGACTGACAACCATAAGAGGGATAAGTTTATAAACGATCATGACAAAGGTTGCGAGTAACTATTTAGGATAAAAAGAGTATTCAACGAGATAGATGTATGGTTTGACGATGAGCGAAAGACGAAGGGTAGTGGTCAATAGGGATAAAATGATCATTTTGAATGAAAAAAATCAAGTTATTTCAAAAAAAAAATTCAAGTAGCGAAATTGTGTTCGATCCGATTGGGATTATGTTTTATCTGAGCTCTCTCTCTCTCTCTCTCTCTCTCTCTCTCTCTCTCTCTTTGTTGACTCCTAGTTGAGGATGCTTACTCCATAGAGGGCACACTAATAGTAAACCCCTTTATCAAATTTTTTTCTTGCTTTAATAGTAAACTCTCTATGGATACTTTGGCTGCATAAAAATAACTATCCATTCCGCAACAATCGATCACATCCATTCTCTCTTTAGTGTAGAGCTATGGCCATTGCAAGAGAATATAATAAATCTCCTAAGGGGATAAATTATAATTCATCTGTGATTCCTCATAGCACCTTATTAACACACTATTCTTATTTCTTAGAAATTGATGCCTCTAATTCTTCCTACCTTGTTGCTTTATCTTTTTTGAAATAATTTGCAAGTCAAACTTTTTTACCATTTCAAAGATTATATTCTTCATAAATAATCCTATGTTCGACTTCATAGTATTTTTATCGATAAACTCTAATTCCTTAGGATAAGTAGAAATAATGTCAAGCACTACAACTACTCCGCCAATCCTTAGGAAGAGTAGTGGTCGATATGGGTAAAATGAGTTTTTTTTTATTTTTTAAATATGCTAATAAAAAACTAGATATATTAATTTTGTGATAGAGATTAGTCTATAATAATAAGAAAATAACTTGAATGGATAACCCAAAAACTTTTGAATAAAAAATAACTAAATTACCATATGAGTTACATATATTTTAGTAATTTTTATTAGAGTATCAAAATTTGGTTATGACATATTATTGTTGTCAATTAATTCTTGCGATATTTAATAAAAATAACCAAATTACCATCAATTTCACTTTCTTGTGCTATTTAATCAATTCGAAGCATCAAAATTTCTTTTTTAGTTACAAAAACCTAATTTCAATTTGGTTCAACTTGACATTTTCTGTTGTTTTGATACAAAATATTGTTGAAATTGGATGAAGAAATTAATTATCATTCCATTCGCAAATTCCCTCGAAGATCCTTTCTTGAACTCGGACGACAATTTATGCCTTGAGAGAATACCTATTTTGTGTCGCTTTAGACATTTTTGTGATTAGTGTATTATTACACTATTAATATCTCAAGTTCAAGTTTACATGTGAGTGTTTTGTAGTATGATGTAATATTTTTTAATTATTTAAAAAATTCTATAGTGGATTTAAAACCGAGGAAAACAATTTTTAAGTCTATCAAGATTTGCATACAAGTATAGAGCAGACAATCATATATACCGTATAATCTCATGTCATATTATAATTAAAAAATAATAATAATAAGGATGAAGTAACCATTAAACTTGCAATCAAATTAGTGTTTGAACTCCTTTTTGTCAAAAAGAGATAGACGAGACTTAATTGGATTAAAAACTCTTCTCGATTTGGATTTGGATTGAATAACTTTCTGACTTAGAGCCCATTAAATAACATAGCCAACTAATTCGATATATATAAAAATAATATTATAATCTCCTCAATATCAATCAGAAGAATTAGGATACAGAAAATAAACATCAAGAATTATTTTATTTGATCGTTAAAATGCTAGAAATAATGGAAATGAAGTAAGGATGCCTACCGTAGAAAAGAATGATAGTATTGATGGCTAGTAATGAATTAAATAGCGAGTAAGCTATATGTTTAGTGATATTGAATTGGATCAGCAAAAAACTAAGCATAACTTCAAAGTTCGCACTTAATTATGATCTTGTAGCTGTCGGTAACTCGAATCTTCATCATGAATGCTCCCAATCTTCACTTACATGAGGAAGCTAAGGCTCGAGATCGGGAATTTGGATTCAAATGGCTTCTGTGATAAGAGACAAAGGAAGGATAGAGAGGAAACGAGAAAGAAAGGGATAGAAAATGCAAGCAAGGACGATTCAATGGCTGGCATGTGTACCGCAATGGCAGGGGGCTACAAGTTGACGACAGAGAGGGAGCCAGTTCGAGTAATGATCCAACAGGGGGGAGAATAAATGGTCAAGTACAGAGATGGAGGGCTTTGATTTGCTAATTATCAATACTTATAGGAGCGCATGATTCGAAACCCAAAAGAATCCATCTCACTCATCTAGGAAGCAACGACATGCATGCATCGATCAGGTTTATGTGAACGCCAGTTGCAGATACAGCTCTTTGAGAGGATGGATAACTAAAGCTCATCAAATGATTTGCATGGAGGAGTGATGTTATAGATTTCTATACTAGATTGTACCTCTTATAGCTCTCGATTCATTCCTACTAAGGACCCCGAGAGCAGGCACTGGCGATGGAGTTATTGGTGTCTATTTATGGTGGGATGTGCCGCATCGTAAGAGAAGTAGGAAGAAAGGAAAGAATAGAGATGGTGAAGAAGAGGGAGAACGAGGGGAAGAAGAAGAAGAGTGTCATGGCGTGGAAGAGAGGGGCTTGGAGTGCTGAGGAGGACCGCAAGCTGGTGGAGTACGTGACTGCCCATGGTGACAAGAAGTGGAGAACCCTAGCGGCCAAAGCTGGTATGTTCCCGTCACCTTTTCTTCTCACTCCAAGATCACAGCATGACATGCATGAGCCCGTACCAACTTTACCTCAGGAAAACGATGGTTTTCTCGAGCATTTAATTTGCTGCCGCCGCTGCTGTGGCTTTGAATGGTTCTAAGTTTTTGTGCCCAGGAACACATGACCTCCAGAAAAGAAAGTTCTCTAGCTACTACTCAATTCAATCCTATCCTCATTCTCCATATCACAGACACCCATCACTTCTCCTCCTTTCCACTCTTTTACTGTTACTTCTTCAACGTAGAAGATCAGCAAACTTGCTCTTGATCTGCTACTGATAAAAACAATGCTACTCATGGGTGTTCTTGTTTCGATTTCACTGGGAAGAAAAGATCAGAAATCAGATATGCTGTAGCTGTTAAGAGCTTCACCGAGAGAGCTATGTGAAGCTCGAATCATTATGAACAAAAGAATTTTGAAGGCAAAAGACAACTATCACTGCATGCATGACTTATTTCTTTTCTTCGTTATTAGCGATCAATCTTTTTGATCGACTAATATTAATTAAACTTATTGTTTTCATGATTACATGTGAATTCTAAACATGTGCATTTAATCAATTTTGATGACACTAATTAGTCCCAAAATAAAAGTGAGTTTAGATATTGGATGACATGTGTTATGATATGTTTTCTGATCTGGTTATTAGGGTTAGATAGGTGCGGAAAGAGTTGTAGACTAAGATGGCTGAACTATCTAAGGCCAGGAATCAAGAGAGGCAACATGTCTGAAGAGGAAGAGGACCTCATAATTAGATTGCACAACCTACTCGGCAACAGGTAATATATCACTGCATCCACTCCTATTACACGTCTTTCCTATGCTTCATCACTAGATTACTTGCTCCACTGCTATGGCATTATACCCCAAAGACATATTGTTGTTTATTCCTTTTATGTGTTCTGACTTTTCTTTGGGGAAAACGAAAAAGAAGCAGCATTCATATTTAAAATGCATTATAAATCATTCATGCTAACTCACTCAACATTCTTGTCCCATCTCAGGTTGCTAAACACAGTGATAACTTCGATTGATAAACAGTGTGGGAGTGTGTGCTTACGTAAAGAATTAGAAATGACAAAGCATAATAGGAAATGGATTGGAAATACTAGTAAATGAAAATTTTATTGGATGAACTTTTAAACTATTATACAATTTGTCACCATCTTACTAAAAGCTCCAAAATATATGGATTAAACAGTGAATATAGTGTTGAGGCTCATAATAGGCAAACCGGAGAGATGAAATGGAAGACAGAAAAATTATCATTGCGACGTCTAAGAAGTTAATTGGGTGCCGCATCTTCCGTGAAACAGCAAGACACAATATGGCAGCAGCAATTACTGCATGAGCAAATGAGACTTCCAAGTCTTTTGATGACCTATGGAGGATGTATGTATGATAGTAAGCCGCTGTTTCACCGTTGTCCGCAGATGGGCGCTAATTGCTGGAAGACTACCAGGCCGAACAGATAACGAGATAAAGAACCACTGGAATACCCACTTGAGCAAGAGATCCCTCACCATTCAGGATCTTAATGTCAAGATGAACCAGAAACTGGAGAGCTCTTCCGTCGTCGCCAGCCCATCACCGGCACTTGCATCTGATGCGCTCCCAGTGCTGCACTTGACGGCTGATGGATCGGAGCTCAACGTCGGGCAACCATTTGACTTCACGTTAAACTGGAATGCGACTGTAGATGAGTTTGAAGCCGAAGGCTATGGCTTTGCTGATCACGAGGAGCTCTTCCGAGGTGGGTCTTTGGTGGATGCACACCGCCACCACCTGCCGCTGGCGTTGGATGAATTGAGTGAGTTCATCGACTGTGAGGAGTGCTACTTTGTCAGCTAGAGATGTTATGTCAGAATTCACCATCTACTGGACTCATTTCATACCCTAATTAGTGTTGAGTCAATCATAACGTTGCAAAATGAGCTGCAATAATTAATGTCTTTGAACATGGTTGATTATTTAGGCTAGTATGATATTCACTATTAAATATATGAACATATTTTCATGATGACCATATTCAATTGATTTATATCTTCCCAATGCAAGACATAAAACAAAATTTCTGCTCCCCATGGACATAAAAAATTCTCTCCTTTTTCAGCTAAACCTTACTACTTTATAATTAACTTCTCTGCATAGATACTAAAAGCAAACTACTATAATCTCAACAGCAATTAATGAACAAAAAATAAATCTCTACAAAGAGATTTTTGGTACTTATTATGTGTTTACATAAGACTACATTTAATTACCATAAGACAATGCAAGAAGACAAAGAGTAAATGGTCTACATTTAATCACTATACCATAAGCACTATCCTCTTTTAATAAAACAATAAAAAAAACTCTTTTTATACGGGAGTACAGATCGTGGCAGTCGCGTAGGTATTTATTTCACCCATGTGCTCACGAGATACAGAGTGCGGGTGACGTCGTCGACCAGCGTCAGGTTGGCAGAGACGAGGGCGAGGCTGCGGACGTCGGCGATGTCGCTCATCGCGTCCTGCTCCATCGATTGCACGCAGAGGTCGTAGTAGTCGGGGGCAGCGGCCTTGCAGGCGGCGTGGAGGATGGGCGACCCTTGATGGAGGAGGGCGATGAGAAAGGGAAGGAGGGGCTCATCGTAACGATGTATAGGCTCCGAATTGGGCCTTATTTTTGGTTCGGGTCGGATCTTTTTACCTTTCCCTTTGCTTAATTCTTATTTGAATGAGCATAATCCGTATTTATTGTTATATTATTATGTTGGGATTGGCATCCATTTTCCGATTTATAGAGTCTGATTGCAAATATGTACACGTTGAAGTTGTTTCTTTATAGTGCTGTGAGAACCTTCAGAAATGGCTTCAGTTTCAGTTTGCTTGGCCTCTTTTATGCTACGTGAGACAACAACAAATCCGACACTGAGACATTACATTGTACAGTGGAATCAATCCTATTGTTTGCCTCAAACATAGAATTTAGTGAAACCCCTCCCTTTGAAGACCCGAGTATCGATTCATACCGCCACTGTGTCGATTCAATAAGAATAAGATCGAACTGTTTAGATCGAGGCAATAGAAGCCTCCGTATAATACAAAGTTCTCCTCATCGTGATAAGGGTTATGCTTCCTTAGCAAGAGAGTGGACTGCAGCACACTACCAAGCATCAACAAAAGGAAAAAATCCCAAGTGAAACAAGTCAAGGCCGTCAAAGAGCCATTAGGAACCACACGTATCGTCACTTCGAAGCTTTGCTGTGAGCCTGCCATGGTTCTCAAGCAACTCCATCTCTTTGTAGCTTTCACTCTCACAATGATGCTCCTTCTTTACCTTTCCCTTTTTCTTGCACACCAAAGCGACCCTAGCAATCGAAGTGGTGGTCTCGTGCACATCAAAGCTAAGCTACCTCACCATCCAAATGGTGGTGGCCACCCATAAAGGGAATCCATAGTAGTTGTCAAAGGAGATGTACTTACGATGCAAAAGATAATTTGGACTTCATGACTCACCAAAGTCACCATTTAAATCCATTTCACAAGCTGGTGGGATCGTTTTCATGTTCTTGGCCTTCTCATTGCTTGATTCTTCCACCTCTTCCAACCACAATTTCTTTCATTGAGGTAGACTTGTTGATATGAAGGCACAGATATCCTTTAAGAAGGAGGTCTCTATTCTTCACCACTTAATCTAGAATAATAATAAATAGGGTGTAATTTAACACTTAAAAGAAGTTGAGAAGCATCAATACTTTTTGTGAAAATTCTAGAAGGGAAAAGCCATGGGTGACCATATTAATTTCACTAATATAAATGAGACTAAGGGTATAAGAAAGTCCACAACCATAAAGCCCCTGCTATGCATGATGTTCCTTTAGTAGTGGACATAATGCTTTGCTTCTATGAATTCATTCTTAATCTGGTGATAACAATCAACAAGAAGTATATGTTGATAAATCCATCTTGCTTAAAGGCCTTTTTTGTCGTTTTTTGGTGGAGGATCATTTCTTTATGAATATGCCTATTCTTTTTATAATTTTGGTTTTTTGTTTCATCTAAAAATATAAAAGGAGCCTCAATTATTTGAGGTCTAGCACATGGATATTAAAGTTTATAAAATAATCATATTCTAAGTTAAATTAAGAACACATAAATTTTTATTTATAGGATTTACTATAGTCTTCTTATACCTCTGCCTTAATTGATTTTTTTTCTATTTTTCCTAATAACTCTATACAATCATCTCAATATTCTCATTTCAATGATACAAAAAAAAATTATTATTTCTTAATTATCTAATTAAGAGATCCATGGAAAATGATAAGTCTAATAACATTCCTATAGAATTTTTTTTTAATGTGAATGGTATCTATTAATCATGCAAAACTCATGAAATACCTCTCCATTTTAATACTTAAAATTTTATTATATGAGTAATATCTCCATCAATTTCTTTACCTTATTACATAATTAATTTAATATACCTAGAATTTTTATATTCACCTTAACTATATTATTAGGTCTACTCGTAATATTATTCAAATTACATCTCATATTATATTCTACTTCATTTAAAACCTATAATAATAAAGTGGATATCAATAAAACATACATTAATCTCCCTAATGATCAAATTTGAAGAGAGAAATTTTCTAATGATCTCAATGTTTAATTAAGCTACGATGAGAAGGATATATATATATATATATATATATATATATATATATATATATATATATATAAAATATTATACTCCTTCACAATAGAAAATCCTTTGAATATCATTTTCCTCCATCTCGGACTCCGTTTTAAATCTTTCAAGCACCTATTCGATATGTTTTATACCCCCAATCACATTTGATTTCGACGCTTAAAAATATTCTTTTGTCAATTCTAAATCTATCATGTCAAATAAGGCATTCAATTCTTTCATCAATTTGTTAAGTCTACTTGCATCTCACAAGCTAGAAGCATATTATCAACATAGAAAAATAGAATCATAATGAGAAAGGATTAAACTTCTTGTACCATCATCAAGCGATTTATTTGAACCATAAAAATGTCTTCTCGTGTTTTTTACATTTGATGATAATCAAAAACCTTGAGGTCGCTTTTTTTCTCTTAAAAATCAGTACCAAGCAAAATTGTTTTTTTTTTCTCTCTCTTTTTGTTCAATTTAGATTGCAAATGCACAGAAAGATTACGATAATTGAAGGAGGAACTAACAAGACATCAAAGTTACCTTCTTTTTGCTCTTCAAACTTCAAAGCCTATAGTTGTGCTTTGTGCTCGGCTTAATTTGCACTATCATTTTTTTAGCATAAATACTTTAATTCTTGAGGGTTTTTTTTTTTCTCTCATATCAAAACTTATATAAGTATATTGAGCCTCTTTCTAATAGCTCAAGCTTTTGGGATTATTGATCATACAGTCAAAATTTGTATCATTGAATCAGAGTAGAACATGACGCATTTGTCTCTCTTTTATGGTGTTTAATTAAGAATATTTACATAGTACTCGTTCTTCATCTGGGCTGACACCATACACTTGTGTTTAATTTACATGTCAAACCTGAACTGGAATAATCTTCTTAAGATGTTGGAACTATTAATTACCCAATCAAAATCTTTATCAGCTTTTCAGGAGAAGGATCTTGTTGGCCTCCTCACATATCATATTCATCTTGTTCCACATCCCCTTCACCATGAAACCACCTAAAATGGAATTGGTCTAAGATCACATACACTTGTAGTAGATTCCTCCACCCTTTTGAAAATCCTAAATGGTTTGGCCTTCAAAGAGATAGGTATCTCACCTTTTGACCAGCTCTATTTCTTCTTTTTCCAAAGCAACAAAAAAAAGAAGAAGAAAACTTTGCTAACTAGAACTAAGACAGATAGATACACACGATCGTTCGTATCCAAGCAAACCAAAAAAATCAAGTTCAGAAGGTCAGGCTCCAATCTAAAAACGAAAAGATTTGATGGCACAAGATAAAAAGGCCGACCAATAGTCAACAACATTCCCTTCCTTAAATTCATATGAAAATTTATTTTTGGATCTCCACATAGGCAAAATATCGACTTGTACATCCCAAGAAGTACATGATCTTGACTTATCATCAAGCTTAATTCTCTAAATTTTTGGCACAAGAACAAATCTTTACACAAAAGAACTCAAGTGCATGTAAGAGGCTTATTTTCCTGTCCTCCACTTCTATAGATAGTGACCTATGAGCTAAATTGTCTCTATAAATCAGTCTTCTTGCCATATTCACAAAGCCAAAATCTCTAGTTTTTATGTAAGTAGTAAAATACATGTGTGGGAATGCTTGACCTGAAGCACTGCCATCAATCATCCAATCTAAGTCTTCATCTGAAGTGGATGCAAGAGAGGTCAAATCACAAATTGGATAAGTTCGTCAGATCCCCACTAAAAGAAACCATGATGCTATGCTGTTCTTATGCTCCTTTAAAACAACACAGTTGAGCCGAGGCTGAGGAAAGTGGTGATGCCAACACAAATAGCATCATCAAATGACCTCTTTTTTGCCAAATCTTCCTGAATCTGCTACAGTACATGACACTGTTAGAAGCAATTATGTGGAATTTATGTACTGGCATTTCAATGTTTCCTTGTCATACCCCATATCAGATCTGCAACACTACTTTCACGGTACCAACTTGTGTGGCTTTGGATGAAAAGCATGTAAAATGAAAGCACAAAATTAGGTACATCAACAGTCCTCAGTGCTCCAGCATTGCATCAAGTAAAAGACAACAAGATAAGTCTTACCATCTCGAAGATTACTCATCTAGCACTTGTTTCAAGATAGATCAACAGAAGCAACAGCCAAAGTTCTCCCACCAATGTTTCTTATCTGCCATTTTCCGCATTTAAGATTTCTGCTCCTACAACTTCAAATTTCAGTTCCTCTAGATTTGTATGATGTACACTACCTTATTTTATGGATCAAAAAGTGGAGGAAAGAAATGAACTCATGAATTGTCTCTTCCTTTCGCATGGTTAAACTAGCTTATCTTTGTTCCCAAGCTAACTCGATGTTTTGTCCACGTGATTAGATGCTAATCCAAGCACACTCATGAGTAACATCAAGCTTATATTGCTGTTACAATTAGCTTACTTTCAAATTCACAACCAATAAGTCTTTTGTCACACTCTTTGGTTTTGGTATCAACAACATGTCAGAAAGGAAAGGAGAGTGCTCGGTTTTTTGTTGGGACTAATTAGAGAGAGAGAGAGAGAGAGACTTGGGACGTAGTGGGAGGTTTTTCTATGTAGCACAAAGAAGATACATGTGGGCAGGCATGTTGTGTGATGACGTGAGAAGAGATCAAGTTCACAACCATCCCAATACATACAACCAGGAAGTCCTTGAACTTGACGAGATTTAGATCAAGAAAGAAAGTAAAGGGAAAAAGACAAGAAGTGAGAGTTCCTCATTGTCTAAATCACACCAAGTAGAAGGATGTGGAAAGAGCAACGCCTTTAAATTGCTGACGGTGATTTGATCTTGAAGATAAGCATTAGCCACATGGTGCATTAAACAAGGAACAAAAACCTTAATGAGGTTGGAAGCATCTGTCATGGCATGGCTTTAGGTGTTTGTAAACATTTACAACGTTAGTGTTCATGAGAGTGATGAAAACCTCAATAGGTATTGTCTCGAAGTAAGTCATACTCGCACTGATCCATGCCCGAGCAAATCTCAGCAAGGGCTCCTCGAGCACTAATGGTGGTCCATATGTCACCTGGAACTTTGGAAATAGAGTTCATGGATGTTTCAGATACTAATAAAGTCCAACATATACAAACACACACGTATATATATATATATATATATATATATATATAGAGAGAGAGAGAGAGAGAGAGAGAGAGAGAGGTAAATGTTCAATAGCATACAGGAAATAATTGGGTAGAATACAAGAAGGCTGAAGTTAACCCTCTAATTTAAGCATCACAAACTCACTCCTCAATCAAGACTAGTGCTTCCTTCATGCATTCTTCAAAACCTTAAACTTCTGCCACATGGAAACAACATGCCATGCATATACAAAAGAAGAGAGCTGCATGGAATGAGTAGCAGCTTTATGGAGTTTTGGTGGTCTTATAATTCTAATCTTCTTTTCTCTTTCAATTGTCACCTTCAAACAGGTTATGATTAAACAGCTAAGGCCTTTACGCATACAGTCATGTCAATTCTCCCTTCGAAATCTTGTCTGATTAACATGTTTTGCAAGGCAAATTAAGTTAAGGCTTATCAGTAGCTATGTATATAATCAAATCAATCATCTTCTCCTAACCAAATCTAATCTTTGGGAAGCCTTTTCCTACCCCTAACAGTATCTCTTGGGAGTCAAAAAGTAATTCTTTTATCTTCCCTTTGTCTACAAGCTTTAGATGCGTCTACTCTTCAGTACAAGTACACGAAAAGTACGTCCACATATTATAATGAAATCTGTATAGATGATTCCAGTGCTGCATTGCTAGCTTAGTCGATTAACGTGTACTGATACACTTCTTATTCTCCATTCCCTCCTCATTTATTTTTTCTTGTTTTAAATTTGTTTGCTTCTACTATTCCATTATGTTCTCATTTTCTTTATTTTTCTTTGCTCTTGTTGATCTCCTCCTCCTTTCCTTCTCTTCTTTTGTTGATGGTTACAGCCAAAAGAGCATGGAGCCCCATGTCCACAATAGCACGGGAAAGCAGTAAGCACCTACCGATGAGGAAAATGGTAGAGATATTTTTTATATTAATAGTGCTCAAATAACCCTTTGATGATTTCAACATAATATATATATATATATATATATATATATATATATATATATATATATCATCATTAAAGAACTATTTTTTTTTCAAGAATGAATGGTAAAAATAGAATTCAATCTCAAAATCTTTATCAGAATCCTCAAATTGTGGACAACCCCTGATGAGTGATTATACAACACTATCACTAGATCAATATTATAGCAGATCCTGATTTTGTTTTTAATGTGATTAATCTTTTAATAGGATTAGATAAATCCCAAGCATCGGATCATGCTTTTCCTTATCAGAGACAAGTATGTTTTGCACTCGAATCTAAGATTCCGGGCTATTACCTGTGGTTCAACCAGCTTAGACAAATGGAACATGTCCCTTTTCTATGTCAGATTGCCACACAAGCAATCAAAATGAGTTCTTGCGACACATTCAAAGATATTTCACATTTTTAAAAGGTTGAATGACCCTTACAAATATCTTAAGTGGAGAGAGAGAGAGAGAGAGAGAGAGAGAGAGAGAGAGAGAGCGAGAGAGAGAGAGATGTTATGGGTTTCTTGTATTCATTGCCTGGCCTCACGGTCACATGAACCCTTCACTCCCAACCCACCACTCGCAAAGAAGAAGCCACATGTGATGGGGAGGTTAAACCTCCCCACAGAGCACTTCAAATGTGGGAAAGAAACAAAGCTTCTTGTTGTGATTCCAACGCATCAGACCATACATGAGGAAGCCAAGAGGGGAAGGATTAGATGCTCCCCCTCTCTCTCATGCATGGGTCTCGCTTTCAGAGGTAATGGTGGCAAAGAGAGTTAGGTGAAGAACAGGAGAAGGTGTCAGTGAGGAATGGGGATGTGTGCAAGATGGTGGGTGAGGAGAGCATGATAGCATTAAGAAGAGGGAGGGAGATGACAACCCCAGCTTGAAGCAGCGTGGTGGCAAAGAAAAGGATTCCTGACAACCAACTCCCCTTGGTTGTCTGTACTACTAAGAAGAGATGAAAGACTTTGGGTGCCTCTTAATAATGTTTGGCTTTATGATGGGTGTGCAAGCTTGGAGAAATCTTGTGTGGCATATCATTGACACCACTCAACACAACTTTTTCTACCTTGCTCGGTTCTCTCTCATCTTCTTTTATCGTGAGAAGCATGCTTGAATAATGCATAACAATATCAACAAAGCTTTGTCAAGGAATAGTGGGTTCCTTCTTTTTACACAAAGAAGGTTTCTGCTATGAAGTGCAGCAATGTCACATGATACTGGTGGCTAAGGTGGGCAGAGCTTTCAGACATGCAATGGGGTACTGCAGTGGAGGTGAGATGGTGGTGGGAGGAAGGAAACGTATTAAAAGCTATCCTCTTCTTTCTTCTTCATGTCCAAAGCCTGTGAGTGGTTGAATCAGGCAGTGGTGCATGTGAGTGCTTTGATTCAAGAGGTGACAGTTGCAACATCAAGAAAAGAAAATGGCACTGTGGGAATCCTTTTCCCTCCCCCTCCCTAAACCTTTTTCTTCCAACCATGAACTATGACCATTGGCAGCCTTTCCAATGATGTTGGAAGAAGTAGCTCCTATTTGAATTAGTTAAGCTCCAAACCTTACAATGGTTTTTCTTAAGCTTGATCTCTAAGAAAACTTTGGATGGAGAATGCTCTCACCTTAATTAGCATCAAATTTATGCTGATTATTTCTTTAACCAAGATGACATAATAATAGGCAAGAATGAAGATACCAATTTTGATAAAGGATGACAACAATGGTCACATACAAGTATTATTAGTTCTCCACAAAACATATGTTCCTTCCATCAAAATGCACAGCCATTCCACTAGTCATGATGAGGTTGGCATATGTTTTTATTCTCCAAGGCCCACCATGTTTACCTTTCTCTCAACTACAAGTCTTGGCCAACCCCTTGACATAATGGTGGTGAGATGGGAAATGGTTGCAATGGGGACTCATATTTGAGGTGTGAAATGTGATCACTACTGCCACCAACACATGTTGTTGGGAAGATAAGCCGACAAAGAACAAACCCACACATTACCTCCATGTCATACCTCTCTGTATTCTTAGCAAGCTTGTCTTTGGCTTTAAGTGGCCATGGAAGCTCCTGCCTTTGACTCAATTACCACCATCTAATATATAATTACCAATGAAGAAAGAGGTGGTAATCTTTCAGAGTTTGGTCCCTTTTTTTTTTTTTCTTCTCTTGAGTTGATAAGATACATGTTTCCATTTGTAATTTGACTTATTTGTAAAGCCAAGGTTTTGAATCGACATGTTTAATAGTGAGGGAACCTTTTCAATCTCTTATTAGATTTGCATCACCACCATCATATAATAAATCCAATGAGAGATACCATATCATAAAAAGAAAACAGATGTTTATGTTCATTATACTATTTTGAAGACTTATAAGGTTTGAATAAATAAAGTATATAAAAAAGGAAAATATTAACTACTTGACACAAAATGATTACAAATATTTAGAACAGCATCAGTCTCAATAAA
Organism: Musa balbisiana; assembly: GCA_004837865.1. Lineage (NCBI taxonomy): Eukaryota > Viridiplantae > Streptophyta > Magnoliopsida > Zingiberales > Musaceae > Musa > Musa balbisiana. The sequence continues at coordinate 34,674,983 of CM017191.1, read as the reverse complement.
CTATTTAAAACTAATAGAATAAATACACTAATGATCTCATTCAATTCCTTTTCCCCTCCCTTTTACCAAAGGTTTCTTTCATCATTATTATTACTATTGTTGTCACTCCTATATCAAATAGAATGGGAGTTCATAATTATGTGCCTCAAGGGGTAGAAGGATCAAAATCTCTCACTTTCTTCTTTTTTTAATATTATTATTATTCTTAATCTTTTGGACCATTATATGTGTATTCATTTATTGTAATGCATGTGAATTACTTGACCAATAAGTATATTAGGTGGCCATGTACCCTTTTAATTATTGAGAAATGTCCAATCACACAAACAAATGCTTGCCATGAAAGACACCCTTAAATCAATATTGGAATACTTCAAAATGTTACTAGTAATCAGCACAACTCAAACATTACCTTCCACTGCAGTATTCTCTTCGCCTGTGTAAATGGAATTCAAAGGTTTTCCATCCATTAATCTCTCTCTCTCTCTCTCTCTCTCTCTCTCTCTCTCTCTCTATATATATATATATATATATATATATATATATATATATATATATATATATGGTTAAGTCATTTATCATCCATACATGAGGAAGATATTATTATATCATTTATTTTGTTTGCAGTTTAAGCTTTTTGACACAGTGACATTGATCAAAATCTTGAGATACATATGAATGCCATCATAGAATCATATCACTACAAAAAAAAATATGGGTGATTAAATCAAGTTTCATAATATATTCCTTTGTTTTGAAAGATTAATAAGTCACCAAGAACGACCTCTTCCATCAAACAACAAAAGTAAGATACAAGCAAAGGAGAATTTATTAGAAATTCTTCTTCCATGTAGCTATCAAATCTCCATGAAGCCAAAATTTGAATTCCATGTCCTTTCTTTTCTTATATGCTAAATTATTGAGTTCACAAAAGGAAGCCAAATTGCTGTATGTGTAGTTTTGGTAGTGACATGTACCAAAAGGGACCGCTCCTCAATGGAGGGATTAGATGCTTACTGGTGAGTAAGAATCTCCATCCTTTGGCCTTCTCTTTCTAATATCTTTTTCTCCCTTCTCATGCCAATTGTCTATCTTTTCATAATTTAATTCAAAATTATATATTACTTTCTTTTTTTATATATTCTAATATGTCTTCATGTTTATTTCTTGTTTTAGGTAAATTTACATTCATTTTACTAGTATTTTTTTTATATGAATTATACATATGCCTTGATACTTGAAAGATTTACAATAACAAAGAAAATTGATATGTTCTATTATCATACACTCATCTTGAACCGTATTACATTAATATATTTCACTAACTATTGGCCATCAAACAATTATTAAAAATTTATAAAAAGATATATGCTATATCATAATTTTTTAAAAAAAGAATTCAATGTTTAAGATTTTTCTCGATAAATCGCTAAGACATATGGATCAAAATCGATTCGAGTTGTTTTACATCTAACAACTGTCTTAATTTTTAAGAGTGTTTTACAAATTTCAAAGAAAGGGGTTTATCTAATAAAATCTTAAAATTTGAGATTTTTCCTGATAAATCATCCCAAATATCTGTAGCTCAGCATCATTATGTAATTTTGTAAGTTAAGTTTTAGAAAATATTGAATGGTAATATTTAAAGCAAGGCTTGCTTATACAAGGAATGTGGTGGATATGATGTAAAAGGCAGAATAAAAAGTGGAAACATATTGCTGGTTTTATAGATTTTTGGCTGTCAAATTTGACATAGTTTTGCCATTATAAATTCAACGAATGCTTTTATTGACTATGATGAACCATTTCATAAATAAAGTCAAGCATGGCATGTTCCTTCTTCCTTCCTAAAAAGGGGAAATATTCAACAGATGATAGTTTCTGGAGAAAACATTGAATTCAAATAAAGGACAAACTATTAGTATACTTTTGTCTACATAAAATTTTCAGTGGAGACTGTGTCTGATATCCCCCCTTCAGCATATACTTTTGATGTGGATGTGAAGCACTGCAGAGTTTTCTTTTCTTGAAATCAATTGCAAATACATAATCAAACAACTCCATTTGAATCCCAATGAAGAATTTCTTTTACACACCTTCCTAAACAATAGCAATCCATTTATGCTACAATTTTGCTTCTCATAAGGTTTGAACAGGCATTTAATGTCAATGATTTGAAATTCTAAGGATATCATAAGTAAATCAGGCACCAACTTTTCTTCTATTTCTTCTCCAATTGAAACAAAGCATCCTATTTTTGAAACTACTTTACTTTACCTACAGCTAATTAAACATATTTTTATTTTTTTAAAAAAGCATCAAATGACTTTTTTCTTCAGAAAACTTTTTTTTTTGCCGAATTATAGTCATTTCAGACAAATGGAAAAATATGCATTATTTTCATATGTTTAGATGTATATATTCTGATATCTGCTTTTAAAAAAAAGTATAAATGGGAAAATAATTCTAATATGAGATTTGTATCAAAGCTACATATCTAACCTAATAAAGTATAAATGAGAAAATAATTCTTAGATTCATTTTACCAAAAATGAGAGTTCCAAATCTCACAATAATTCTTTTTTGAAACCTGAAGTGTCAATTGACCCAAGTTCTGACATTGAATTATGTTTCTGCTACTTATTTTTTGGAAAAAAAATCCAAAATAAGGGCACCATAAAAAATAAATCTGCAAAACATATCATAATTCACAAAGCTTGAGAAATCCTTTCCATTCAGTGTAGGAATAGGATAATACTACATGTCTCATGTCAGTGGTAGAAAAAAAGGGGTGGGGGGGGAAGTATCTGGCAAACCAACCCAGGTTAGGTTGCAGAGGTGAATCCCACCACCAATTTTTATGTTCCAAGATAAGGAAGGAGGAGGACAAGCTAAAGCTGTTGATTTTGTTTGAACCAAGCTTCAAAGCCAAGGAAAAAGATAGAGAGAAAAAGAGAGAGAGAGAGAACAGATGCAAAAGAAAAGGAAGGTCAGTCACAAAATAAGCAGCACCAAATGATAAAAGACTCCAAGAGGAGGAAGAGAAGGAGGAGGAGGAGGAGGAGGAATCCCCTCCCCCCTTTTCTTTTCCAGTGTCCGAACAATTGACAACCAACAACCACCAAAAGCTATCAACTCAATTCAAGAAAAGAAAAAGGAAGGAAGAGAAATAAAAAAAAGAATGGAAGGGATTAGTCACAAATGAATCCAATTAAGGAGAGTGGATTAGTGTTAATTATGGTTAGCAACTCCTCGTTCCAGAGAAGCCCAGCACATCCAGCTCTATTATCTTTCCCCCTCCTCCTCTCCCTCTGTCTATAATATACATGTGCGCGTGAGAAGTGCTTGCGAGAGGGAGAGGCGGGGGGGGAGGGGGGGGAGCATAAGAAGGCCGTTCTGTCTTTGAGGCACCTCCTGTTTGATGCGGAGAAGCGTTGGAAATGAGATAGGACAAGTTTTCCTTGGTTCTTGTCGCTGATTCTTCTTTCTCCTCGTTCTACCGAATGGCGCTTCAAGCCCAATACCCATCCAACTTTGTGCTCAGGTGCCTTTCCTCTCTCCTTGGATGAATTCTTCGCCCAAGTCCTAATCTTTATGGAATTATGCGGTCGATTGTTACGGATTTGGTGTAAAGTTCTGATTTTTTGGAGGTGATTGGTGGCTTGGGGAATTGATGCAGAAGGGAGCAGGAGAGGAAAGAGATGGAGTCTGCTCCGCAGGTCGCGACTGGCTTCCTCGGCCAGTCGGCGGTGCTCGTGACCGACGGAGGTGAGATAAAGGTTCCTCCTTTTTGTCTTTGTTGGTTTCGTCGATTCCGATCTGTTCCTTCGATGTCTGAGATGGAGATGGGCATGTTGGTTTGCAGCGACTGGTAATGCGCAGAAGAGAAGTAGGGAGGCTGCCGGCATTCCATTGGCGCCGCCGCCTCAGCAGCAGAATCACCCTGTTAGCCTCATCTCGCTGCAAGCACAACCCTGTTCTCCAGCACTTGTAAATCTTGCTCCTCAGCACCAAATACACCAGCCTTCCCTGCTTACCACCTGTCTTGGTCTCGCCTCTGAGGACAAGCAACACCACCGGAGCCCGAAGCAATTCGATCTCTTCTCCTCCTCTTCTTCTTCCTGTTCTTCTCTCTTCTCCAGAGAACTCGCCGCACAAATCAACCATCAGAATAACGAAATCGAGCAGTTCCTCCTCGCCAAGGTACCCATTTTTCTATCTTTCCTCTCTTCCTTTTTCTTCTCCTGAGACACAGAAAAAATTGCCCCTTTATTTATATTTGTAGGGAGAACAACTGCGGCGGGCGTTGGCGGAGCGACGGCAAAGGCACTACCGTGCTCTGCTGAGCGCAGCGGAGAAGTCGGCCGCGCGGCGGTTACGGGAGAAGGAGGCAGAGGTGGAGCGTGAGGCCAGGAGGCGCGCCGAGCTCGAGGATCGCCTCAGCCGCCTGCGCACCGAATCTATGGCGTGGCAGGCCAAGGCCATGGCGGACCAGGCGACCGCCGCAGCCCTGCACGCCCAGCTGCAGCAGGCGGTCGCGGCGCGTCCTCCCCCAGCGGCAGGTGGCGAGTGCGGAGACCCACCGACGGCGGAGGACGCCGAGTCAGCTTACGTGGACCCGAATCGAGTCGAGCAGGAGGTTGCATGCCGGACGTGCCGATGGCGCCGAGCGTCAGTGGTGCTCCTTCCCTGCCGCCACCTCTGCCTCTGCGACGCCTGCGACGCGGCCGCCGAGCTGTGCCCGGTCTGCGCCTGTGCCAGAGCCGGAAGCGTCGGAGTCTTCCTTTCCTGAGATCCCCAAATCTCCACACCTCACCCCCACGATCAACTCCATCATCAGCCGTCCAAATTACAAGACCTTCAAAAAAACTGAAAATCCAAAAAAATAAAAAATAAAAATAAAAACCTGAAAGAAGATCAAAAAAGAAAGGGGTGACTTTTTGGCTGCCCTCTCATATATTTCCTTACACTTTAATTTTCTTTTATTATTGCGTTTGGGGTAAATTCATATAACATAAATTCTTTTGTTTGGATTACGTGGATAAGCTTAAATTTTGTACAAAGTTGTACCTATCAATTTGCATGAAATGGTTATTCGCGATCACGTGACTGCGAGCAGGTGTTCCGCGGGTGTCTGGTGTACCTGCAGCACACTGTATGCTTGCTTTAAATAGCTTAGATGTCATCCCTCCTATTTAATCGCGCCACCTCAACACGTGATTTGGTGAGCAGTGATCACATGGCTGTCCACCTCAATAGGCGTATGTGGTGTGTGCCAGATAGTTAAGTCTGATGCATATAATTCTGGCCGTCAGTGACATTTAGATGTTTGTGGAGCATCATGATTAGAAATCTAGCTTATATCTTAAGTATTTGACATAATAATTTTGATATTGATGAGATAGATATTAGAGAGAAATGAAGGGAAGAAATTGACAAAGGATAGAAAGAAGATGTAATTAAGCGGTTCGATCACAAGGAAAAAGATGAACCGGCCCAACCGGCTTGCTTTAGTTTGGTGGTCAGACTGAACCCGGTTTAGTTATGAACCAAGGTAATCAATCACATGCATACAGTACTGCAATTGAACCCGAATAAGTTCCGAATCAAACCGAACCGCTACCCTCCGTTTCCTTTTATGTTTATGAGTGTGAATTTATATATGTATCATATATGAAGGTTAATTACTAGGCATAGTCTGTCACGTTTTGGTGCTTTTTTCATGTATGTATGTCTATAGTAGATAAATCATCATGATATATTTTTTTAAAATTTTGGGTGTCTTTAAAATGTTTTTTTTTTTTTGTAGTTTTGTGATAATCAAATTCTTTTATCATCTATATTTATGGACAATTAGCAGACTAATGAGACATTATTATTATTATTATTATTATTATTATTATTATTATTATTATTATTATCAGCTTTGTTTTTCCCTTTTTCCTTTATGAATTGATTCTGATTTTCCATATGACATATTAGTAGGCAATTAAATTAATTAAAATAAAAAATAGAACTTGAAAGTGTTTATATTGATGATTTTTATGTCATATGGATAGCATGCAGATTTTGTCAAATTAGTAAAAAAAGTTAACTAATCATAAATGATGGAAGGATTTGATTGCTATAGAACTCTAATCGTCGAAGGATCAATTTAGCAATAAATTGTTTGGGGATCGACTTAAAAGAGATAGTAAATGTTGATAGGTATTCTCTGAGATGAATCGTTGGAGTAATGATAGAAAAATATTCCTCTCACATGCATATTTAAGGCCCAAAGTTGATCGGAAATTTACTATAATTCATAGTGACAAAAAATAACATAGTGTCTTCCACAAAACTATTGCCTATATTGTTAGCTACATTGAATCCCAAATGTCTTAAAGGATCACATGAGATATGTCAAATATTGGTAAGATAAAACTTGTCATAAAGAAAATTCTTGATCAAATAGTCATAATACTTCTGGTATCATATTTTTTTATTTATAATTCGATGGCTACTATATAATTATAATTACAAACACATAATTATTTTTTTCCAACTTAATCACGAATACATCACATTGAATTGAAGGAAGAGCGAGGAAGGGAACCGTGCAGAAGCCCGAAGAATTCAGGGCGTTGCCGCCGGTGCAGCCGTGCTGCTGCATTTAGTCGGCAGATTGATGGCTGGCAGCCGGTTTATGTTCCTTGTTCTGGAACCAAAGGGCTGCATTATTATGTGCATGGGAGCTTCACCCTTCACCTACTTTATAGGTTGATGTCTGTGTCGGGATTGCTCATACGCTCTACATATATACCCCACGCAAAATATTAATGTTACTTATTACGCTTTTATATCTAATTCTCAGCATTTCTATAACTGATACAAAAGAAAAAGTACTTTGAATAAAGTCATCTAATAGTAATGTATCGGATTAGAAGTACAAGGAAAAAAAAAACATACCCTGATCATTTCGCTGCTGCCATTACAAAGGTTGGAGGCATTATAACCATACGAACATGAGAACAAACTCAAAGTTTGATACCCCAACCTTTCACGGCTGCAATCTTCTTCTACCAGCGACATTTGCACTCTCCCCTAATTTGATGAGGTGAAGCATTCGTCTTCTGGCAGATTCTACTGGCTGGTTTGCGGCTTCTGAGGGTGTTTGAGAATGCTCTTCCACATACTCTTTTTCTCCATCCAAGTCCTCGTGTTGCATTGCTTGTTTTAAGCGCTCCACCACCTCGCTCATCTTTGGACGTTCTCTGGCATGCCTGGATAGGCAGGCATCGGCTAGCATGGCGATCAGCCGAGCAGCTCTTAGAGAATACTTGTTTTCAAGTCGGGAGTCCATTATCATGCTGAATCTCTTGCTCTCTGCAGGAAATTGCTTCACCCAATCCAAGAGTTGCTGTTCATTTTTCGGTCGGTTCCGCTCTAAAGAATGCCTGCCGGTCAGGATCTCGTACAGAACAACACCAAAGCTCCAAACGTCGCTCTTGGCTGTGAGATGGCCAGTCTCTACGTAATCTGGAGCTGCATAACCATATGTCCCCATAACCTGGTACCACAGAAAACAAAAACCTATCATTTAACATAGTGACAAGTGATTAGACGCCGAAATTACGGTAGCTAATGATAAGAAGCTAAATGCAATTTGCATATATAAAACAGCAAAACTGAGAGAGCTAAATCACAGTTTTGAGTATAAACGATGGAACAGCAGCTAATTAATGATGGAGTATTGGGTATGTTCTCTTTGATCTTTTCAGCTCCCTCCTTGGACATCAAGATGATTTAGGCAATGTCATCTTTACCATCCATGAATTCCTACACTACTCCACTGTCATCTTATCATAAACTATTTTGTATCTCATCCTTTAGAACCAATAACTTGAACTATAAGTTCACAGAGCTTAATAAATTAGTGTAGACAAAATAAGTATGACTTCATGGAAAGGTGAAGTTCAAGGCTAGCTAGCAACCATCCTGAAAAATTACACGATTATGGAAACAAAACTTGCTTAATTGCACAGTTTAAAGCCGGCATACCGCTGTTGTTACATGAGTGTGACCTGCTGATGGTCCCTCCCTTGCTAATCCAAAGTCTGACAGTTTTGATTTAAATTCTGCATCCAGTAGCACATTAGATGCTTTGAAGTCGCGATAAATCACCTGTACAAATAAGGAAAGTTGCGATTAAACATCTGAACATCTTATGCCAAACCACCCGTTAATCTAAGTTTTGTTCCTGAACTTAGAGTAATAGTAATTGCTGAAGAAACCAATAATGAAGAAGTTCATATTGAATAAGTGGAAACAACATGAGTGAAAAAAAACAGGTATTTAGTATGTAGAATAATACCTGAACTTCTAAACCCTCATGCAGGTATGCCAATCCTTCTGCAGCACCCAAGGCAATCTGTAATCTTTTGTTCCAGGGCAGCACAGGATAAGCTCTGTTAAATAAATGTAACTCTAGAGTCTTATTTGGCATATATTCATAGACCAACAGTCTCTGAGCACCTCTTTCACCATCCGCAGCACAATAACCAATGAGTTTAACAAGATTTGAGTGTTCCAGTACTCCAAGAAACTGAACTTCTGCCAACCATTGTTTATGCCCCTAAAAAGTAGAGGAACACCCAGAAAGAATGAGTGGTGCACATAAGTAAAGCAAGTGGAGTAATTCATACCAATTAAACTAATAGATGCAACTTCACCACTAGATTTATAATTGGACTTTAGACTCTGATGACAATCTAGTGATTGACCTGGCTGACTCTGCAATTTTTACCACCATTAATTGGACCCTTTGTTAGACTGTTTGGGATTCCTTTTTAAAAGGTATTTGGTCATCTTCAACTATAAACTTAGTTAAATTAAGTTTCTCCAAGATAGATACTAGATTTTTCCTCTTGCCGGTTCTCTCATTCTAAGACTATAAGAGCTCAAAGTCTCAAAAATAAAATTAAAAATATAACATAAATTCAAGTAGTTGAAACATATCATCATTCTTTTACTAACATCAAAGAAGGCAATGAAAACATGGATCCAATAATTACTTTCAAAATATAAGTCTGTCAACAACAACAATAAAGCCATAAGTCCCAACTATTTGGGATCAGTTAGTTACATGGATCTTTTGCCTTCGTTATTGAGATGTGTAAAAAGTTTAAAGTAGTTAAATCCTTATTTATAATACTTTGAGTTTCACAGTCTTGTCAACCATATTGAGGATGTGATCCTGAATCCCTCGAGTGTCATTGTCCTGAGTCGTGATCAATTCTTTTATTAATGTATTAGCCAGTAATTTATCAATATATTTAAATTTGTCTTCTATAGCCCTCAAATATTCTTGTGCGTTTGTTACAAGCGATAATGAAGTCTTTATGTTATTTGCAATTGTCATTCTTATGAACATTTAAGTTGAGTATATTAGATTTTTCCTAAGTATTTATTTCATTAATTTGTTCTATAATATTTTCATCAATCAATTCTGCGTGTCTTTCAAAAATTATATTAGGTTAAGGTCTACTACACCAAATGTAAAATATACATGTTTTAACTATTCTGAATAATTTAAATTAGAGAGTACAAGGATACTAAAAGCATAAGAGTATATAGAAAAAAATTATCACTATAAAATATAAAACAACATTTAATGTTTTGAGTTTCCAAAATATAATGAACTATTGATATCATTCATATTTTACCTTTGAGCGAAATATTGATATATTCAATATTCACTGAAAATTATTTATGAAGAACTAATATCATCCTTGTAGAATATACAACCCTAAACTATTACAAGGATATCCAAAACAGTATCATCAAACCTCATCGCATAATTATTCAAAGTAGATTCTTCTTTAAGATTATATAAATCTCCTAATTATGTATGTAATTATGAATATTATTATAACAAAGTCCCTACTTTATCTCCTAAGAAATCTTATTATAATTCAACTTCCTTTCTGATCTGATAATCGTAATCAAAATCTAATCAGATCTGTGATATATCTCACACATATGATATATCTTACTCAGTCAAATTAGACTATATAATCTAACAGGACAGCCTAGGAGTTGACTTATAAACACGTTGCAAGTGACCAATCAAACGGGGTTTGTATGACAGTATGGATACATTAAAAGCATCATCTAGAATGACTTCTTTGCTTATAATTCAACAAGTTAAAAGTTACCTGCAAGCCGTTCGGATTAAGCGTCTTGATCGCCACTGTGATGTTATCTCCCTTCCCATCCAGAGGCTTGATGGATCCTTTGTACACGCTTCCAAACCCACCCTCCCCAATCTTCAGCATCCTGCTGAAGTCATTGGTTGCATTTCTCAGCTCCTTGAACTGGAAAACACGCAAGTTGCCGGCCCTCTCCTCGTACAACTCAGGAATGCTTCGATAGGAGGCGACTGAGCCCGAGGATTCACTCCTCTGCTTTGAGACCGACTCCTCGGATCCGTTTGACGACGGTGGGCAGACCGTCGCCGAGCTGGCTTTGGGCTCCGATCTCTGCTGCCGTCTGAACCAGTGTTTCTCCATGAAGTAAGATAGGCACCCCATTCTTCCGAACAGTTGGTGTGCTTCAAGTTGCAACAACTCTTAGCAATGCTTGTGTCATCTACGAACAATGGAAGATTACAATCTGATTTTAACAAACTAAGTTTGGAAAATAAACAGAGGAGAAAAAAGAAGGAAAAAAAGTTGGAGCGTTTAGCAACGGAAAGAAGAAGAACAGATTGAAAACCGAGCAAAATTGCATCTTTTAGGAGAAGCGAAGAAGATAAGATTCAACGAAGAAATACCAGAAGAAAGTGGATGAAACAAGACCAAAGAAAACAACTTCTGCAAAAGAAAGAGCCGTAATCCAAGTGACGGAACAGGAAAGAGGACAACCTAGGATACATGGGCAGCGATGGATACAATCGCGAAAGGGACAAGCAAACACAAGCGAAGGAAGAGAAAGGACAGGCGCAGTAGTAAGGCCATCGACAGGAGTGGGAGACTTGAAAACCTCGAAGGCAAACCAAAATGTTCTCTCGCCTGCTCCGATTTGGTCTCCGCCTCGACCACACGCCCGTATGAGACCCTTCTGTCGAAGGCATCACTTTCTTCGCTGCATATACAAAAGCGAAACCATGTCAAATCCCACTCCTTTGGTCTCTACGAAGACTTCAGTGGCCATCAAAGACGTCCAAAGGAGAGACCTTTCCCGTGACTACCGATCTACCGAAGCATTCAATAAAGGCGGGCTTCTTCACCTCATTCTCCCATCCCTTTCATCCCATTTGGTTGAACGGAAAATGGAACGTAACGAAATCTCAAAGATGACTTCTTTCAAGGACGATCGATAAAAATATTTGATTCTTGGCGTTAAGGGAAAGGTGAGTTAGGTAGGAAGCCAAAAGAAGGTGACAGTCTCACCGTGTGACTGCTGCTATATATCGTCCGTAGAGAATGACACAAAGGTCCTCGGTGTTGTCTTCTCGATGCTTTGGCTGTTGACTCTACTTTTTTGACTGCAGCAGTCGAGGAGGAGGAGGAGGAGGACGAGACAATCTCCCATCGATATAACAAGCAGGGCAGGACGAAGTGGAAAAGAATCTACGACACGGGCGACACCACCAGATAATTGGACGGGACAAGAAAGAGTCGTCCTACCCGAGTTGACTTGACCGGTCTTCACTGTTGTCAGAGTTGCATGGATCGTCGCAAAAGCAGACAACGATAGCCGGAGGGCTGGCCACTACAAGATTGAACGAAAGTTGCCATGAGATCCGTGATTGTACAGTGCCGTTTGTATCGACGTAGCACCAGTCCAGGCAAGGCACTGCTGTGCTGGGCCACCCAAGCCGCCATTGTTGACGTCCAAGGCTTGGAGAAGGCGTGCTTAATCCTCGTTGGCACCCAATTAAAATATTTGTTATGGTAATAGACCAACTCAATATTAAAGCATTTAAGTGTGTGTATTCTTGCTGTTATAAGAACTTAAGCTTTGATATTACTGTATCCCAATTAATTTTTTTATCATTTGTAAAAATAATCCTATATATTTTACATGTCTTAATTCTCTAAATATTTCTAATTAAATACTGGCAAGCATTCAAATGCTTAGGTTGTTGGAAACTCATGTGTGCTTTTACAACAGCGCCATATATGTTTTTACCGAATCAAATTATTTATGAACAATTAAAAATATTTATGTAATATTCATTTATCATTTGGGTTTACATCATACATTCAAATTTTTTTGATACAGGAAAGAATAGATAACATCTCGGGCGAGATTAGGGTTCCTAACATAGATCAAGCTTGGATCAAGTTAGATCGATCTATTTAGTTTAAGGTGATCACTAACATCAAGCAAGACCTACGATTTAAGTGATATTACCCCTCTTTTTAGTTAACTTTTAAAGCATTATTAGTTAACTTTTAATGTTTCTCTTTGCGAGGATTTCACTCGCGCTCTCGTCTCTTAAGCTTTGGATGATGATCTTGCCACTTGAGCCCAACTCATAGAGATCCATGTCTAACCACCTATGATGGAGATCGAGTCCCTGCCATAGCTTCGTTGCTGTGTCGGTCATGTTGCACAACCCTCTCTCATCCAAGTGCCGTTCGACAAGCCTCACATATGCGAAGCCTTCATTCACTCCATGCAGGAGCGATTCGAGCTCACCATCACGCGCGACGGAACGAAGAGTGACTGCTAATGCACCGCTTGTTGTAAGAAGGTTTCGCAAGAGTCAAGGGGTGGGCGCGGTTGTCGTCGTCGTAGATATGCACTGCTTGATGTCCAGAAGCCGTGACTTCAAGTTCCCTGCCGTCGTCAAAATCCAAAACTGCTTGAATTCCACCCTGCGCTCGAGTCCGCTCTGCGTCATCATACCCACCAGATGCTTTTCGCCTTCCAAATGCAGCACAAAATCTCTATCCATGAGAAGCGGTGTAGTCTCAGTGGAGTCATTGGTGTGGATACTATTTCCCGAAGCCAGTGAAATCTCGATCGAGTCATTGGTATGGATACTCGGATTTTCCGAAGTGGATGTGGCCTCATTCCGGTCATCTATCCGGTTCCTCGGATGTCCCAAAGCCGGCGTAGTCACAGTGGAGTCACTGATACAGATGCCCGGATGTCTCGAAGCCGGTGAAGTCTCGATCAAGACTGTGCATAAGTGTTATATGATTACCAGAACAAGACTGTGAATAAGTGTTTAATAACCAAAATAAGTCTTTGTTGTCTAAAATTGTTTTGCATTAGAAACATTACAAATTCTTCAATGTCATCATATATAAAAGCCCTAACAATGCCAAGAATTTGAGCTTAATTGTATATAAAAGGCTCTCTCTCATGTGCCACATATGCTTCTCAGAGGGCAAACAATTCAAACACAAATCTGCTAATGGCCACTCCTAATTAAAGCGCAAGGTTTTGAGAAGCCATGCTGTTCATTCTGTCCATCGCCTGATAGGCACGTGTTTGGGAATCTCCTGTACATGGGAATCAGAAATGTGCAATTCGTGTGAAGATAAATATGAAATTAAAAGAATTAAAAGTGATCAATTAGACATTAATGTTGCTGACAGCAAACCTTAAGTTTCCAGTTTATATGTACTACTGGTGTTTGTTATCTGTCAACCAATGCAGATCTGAATTCATCATAAATTATTTTTGTTTCTCATTCTTTTACAACCAATATAACTTGAAATAAACTACTCTCTCTCTCTCTCTCTCTCTCTCTCTCTCTCCGGTGACCATCAACCAATATAGTCCACCGATCCAAGCATTGAACAAAGGCCAGCTTTTCTCACCTCATTCTTCCATCTCTTTCAGCCCCTTTGAATTAATGGAAGAGGACTGCTTTCCGGTACGATCGTTCAAAATAATAGCTTTCTTTTCCTGTACAAGTTTGAACCATGGAATGCAAGCAGCGGGTTTGACATTGAGCTAGGCGTTAATTAAGGTAAAGGTGAGTTCGGTGGGTAGCCTTCACCCCGTGACTGCTTCTATCTTCCGAAGAATGACAGCAAGGTCAGATCCAAGGCCTGGATCTTTGTCGATGCCTTGGAAGATGGCGCTACATTTCCGCTTGCAAGAATCCAGGAGAACGACGACGACAGAAGACTTCCATGGGTGGGGTGGGTGGGGAGGACAGATCGGAAAAGAACCTACGACGAGGACGACACCACTAGACGATTGGATGGGATCAAAAAGAGGCATCCTGCCTGGGTTGACTTGACCGGAGTCAACATTTGGCACTCTTCGTTGTCAGAGGGGCAGATCGCGTGACGTGTTGCTCATCCACCCAAGCCGCCATTTTATCGAGCACAAGTCTCCCCTCAAATAGACGCGCTTACTCCTCTGTAGCTTATTTGGACTCTTCTTGCATGCAACTTGCTGTTCGGGGATCCGCATCCGTATCCGGATCCTGACATCCTGGTATTCGATCGTGCACGTAATATTCTTATTCTATACATATATCAACGTTAAGTGAGCTCATAATAATTTGAAGACTTGGTTTCGACATCTGCTATTTCATACGACCGACGAGTAGCCACCGTCTCACACATAAAGATTGTGCTCACGAAAACTCCACACAGGACCACGAAGATAGATCTGATGACACCGTTCTGAGCATAAACACTCATTATATGCACATTAAATGAAACCAAAAAAAAAAAAAAGGATGAAAAAGAAAAGCAAACCTGCTGATTCCCATCACTTATCCTCCCTCAGGTGACAGGAAGCAGCTCAAAGTAGAATGTAGGATGTCGGGGAAAAAAGGGGGACAAGATAAAAAGAAAAAAAAATAACATGCTGCAAGAATGCTGGGGACTCTCTTGGATGCCCATTTCTTTCTCCATCTTAAACATGCTAACTAGTAACTTACGGTCATCCTTGTTCACAAGTTGGCTACCCTGCTACCACGAAAGAAAAAGCATCTTAGACGATCTCGATTGGAATATCACCGTTGTTACTAGGAATCTGCTTCTGAACAGCTTTCACTGCAGCAACTCTAGCTGCATTAGCTGCCTTATTTGCTGCCGATACTGCTTTGTTCATCCTGTCATCAACCTTTGGTAAATCATAAGCTGTCTCAGCTGCTCTACGTGCTTCCTGAAGATAAAAGTGAACTATCATGTTGATCTACATCAAACATCTATCCATA
Organism: Musa balbisiana; assembly: GCA_004837865.1. Taxonomy (NCBI): domain Eukaryota; kingdom Viridiplantae; phylum Streptophyta; class Magnoliopsida; order Zingiberales; family Musaceae; genus Musa; species Musa balbisiana. The sequence continues at coordinate 34,659,805 of CM017191.1, read as the reverse complement.
GGATATTACTACTAACCAACACAAAAATTTTGCATCATTTTTTATTGGTGCATCGAATGGAAAAAAGAAAACCATTACCTGAACTGCGTTTAGTACTTTAGAATGGTTAACGACAATTGGTGATCCAGGATTGGTGCTCTGGGTGCTCAAAGTTTCTAGCAGACCGTTTTGCCAGTGACCTGACTGTGTCTCCCCATTTCTGAATGTGTACATTCCCAAACCTTGCCTCTTTCCCTCATGCCATGATCCCTCGTATCGATGCCCATTTGCAAAACGATACACCCCAAATCCATGCATCTTGTCTGCAAAGTACTCACCAGCATAGGTGTCTCCATTCCTTCGTACATGGAAGAAAATTCATAATTTGTGAATACTGTAGCATGCCAAAGATATAACAATAATTCTGATGCACCTTATAAACAATGTCTCATTGCATTTTGCCTACAAATATCATAAAGCACATTCAATGATTAAATCATTGGAAGTTGTTCAATTTAAATTAGTGGCTCTTTAAAGCTTATGGCAACTGAGCAAACTGGTTCAAGCATTGCGAGGGCAGAGAACATCTTACATTCAATGGTAAAAATTATATCAGCTTAATCCATCTAAAACAGTTAGATGTCCAAGAAACATGAACAAAATGCCAAAAGCTGCATGTGGCCATTATTTCAACTGCTTCAACCTAGCCACATGGATCCTTTTTCACTATTAAGTGCCATTATTTCAACCCTGGGTTATATCCTTAAAAGCCCAATCCTAGGGCCAACCATGACTAGTATCCAATATGTCTTTTGCTAATGTTTTATGCTTGCTTGCAAAATCTCTATCCGATAACACAAGAAAATTCGATTTCTGCCTGATCTCTTCTAAGCAGTCGGCCTCTTGTGCTTGGAAGACATTTGCATGAAAACCTATTACTTGCTCAAGACTCAAGAGCACACATTCTGTCTTTAGGATACCTAGTAGGCATGCCTATGATAAAGACAGATTTCAAAAGAAGCTTACAATCAGGTTTGCTGGACTGCTATTAAATTTGTTTTGTGAAATTTGATTTTTCCTATGATCTCAGTGGATAATATATGGCCTAAGTTGGGTGCAATGATATCAGCACTATTGCATCAGAACCCATTATAATTCCAAAATTACATGTGCTTGGGTTAGACAAGTACTAGGATGAGCAATCTCTCTCCTCGCATAGGTAAACTTGTGTATATTAACTCTTTCCAGACCATGCATCAGCAGGAGCCTTGTGCATCGTCAGGATCCTCATGCTTGTCGTGCTAATGGTAGTTTTTCTTCCTAATCTAAGGAAAAAGAAGGTTTAAGATAAGGAAATCATGCATTTGCTAATTTATATAGCATTCTCTATTTGATGCTTTTAAGCTTAAAGAAAAAAGAAAGCATCACAGCACCTTTTATTTGCTGATGATTGATAACAATTAAAGCTAACAAACACATCTTGTTGAAATGTCATGAAATTTTGGTGTTTATGGCTCTTTAACTAGTCACCTATTAATTACTCTAAGTTTGTTTACATATTTCTCATGTAATTTATCATGTTCATGCAAGCATGTTTATGGTGAGTGGTGACACTCCAAGGAAAAAAGAGACCAAATTCCCTTTCTTGTAATAAATTATCAACCAGTTATTTGTTAAGGATCAGCATCCCTTGTTAATAAATTGACAATAGGTTGCAAGATTGGCAACGGGATATCTAATCCGGACAGGGTAGGGTACCCTTATTAATTTGATCGTCATGTCCATTTCTAACCATTCTGCAATGTCTGAGTCTCTAATGAAACCTTGGACCAAATCACCAAACAGAGCACATTTCTTTGTTTCAGTTCTAATGATGATCAAGGTTCCCATAAAGCTACATGTAGTAAGAAGGAAAATGGCTCGAATATTCGAGACTTGGAACTTTGTCATCACTTACATTTTACATATATATATAAACCTTTCTAATGACGGATGCTCTCCTTGAGCTACACTTACCACTACCAGGTATAGGTTGCTCCATCTATGGGACCCTTACTCTAGTGTCTACTTTTGTTTTACACAACCCTCCGGGTTTTCAATATACATATGGAGTATAAACAAATTTCCAATAACATGGACTTCAACAATGATGCTTCGGAGGCAGCTCATCTATCTTTCAAGTAACAATTCAAAAGAAGATTTATTTCTTGAATTATTTTATATTAATACAGTGCTCCTTATTTAAATTATTTTTTCGAGGTTGGACCTTGGTACAGTGGTAGAGATTTGCTCTTTTGTGACCTGTGAGACTAGAGTTCTAGTTATGGAAGCAGTCGTATATTTAGACCTGGGAGATTAATATATATTGTTGATATCCTCCTGTTCAGGATCTTGCTTTACTCACATCCTACATACTTGTACTGTAAGCCAATTTATCATACAATCTTTGATTGTATCTGTATATCTACTAAAAGCTTTTCCTTCTCTAAAACACCAGATGATATCTTTAAGAACCCCACCATATGCTACTTTAAAACAATACATATTATGTGCAAGGTCTTTCGACTTTTCCTTCCTTTTTAATTGTCTTAATAAGCAAATATCTTGTCTGGTTGATATTCCTGGCACAGAGGGAGAATGAATTATAATCATCCCGTAAGAGTTTCATAGCATAAGTTCAAAACCTCCAATGATCAAACATCTTCTTAGTTTTGAATTTTGTATTAAATAAACTAGATGGCCAAATCACTTCTTGATCTCCCAAGTACTTAACATAATCTAAAAGAGACTATCAAATCCTATAATTTTGTCAATCTTTATCTTTGTATTTCTTTTACATTTATTTGCACAAACATATACAGCATGCTACAATCTTCAATTGACTCAAAAGTCTTCAAGAAACTCGTATATTTGCACATATGTTTAGTAACACCCAAATGAATCAACCAAGAAATATCATCCTCAACCATATTTAGTTCGGAAATCATGAAAGATATCTCTTGTGTTATTCCTGCTCCACCTTTAGGAGACAAAATTCAGCCTTGTGGTATCCTAGTCTCCATAGTGGAGACATACATCTTTCTTATTCTTTGTTTTTATGGGCATTTGCGGGTTGATGGAATTCAAGTTCACTGCTTTGAAGAATTGCCAAGCAAATCTTCCTCCGCCACATTAACTTTGATAAATTGTGTAATTTGCTTGTTTTGATCCTACATATGGAATTCCTCCGCTAAAGAACTCCAGATCAAGGAATTCAATTCCACCCGATTTTGTAAGCTGGTATTTACCATTTAATAATTATTGAGTTGAGTAAAAGAAAATTTTGCCTGGTTGCATCTTCCACCATGTATCTTATCTCCAATCTCCAATGACCCCTTAACAGGAAGTACATTTATGTAGGTATCGAAGGAAAACATCCAACATTCCATTCAAAATATGACCTCTGCACGTGTAGTCATCATTATCTCAGTTCTGTCTTACAAGAGTGTGGGTCCCTATTTCATCCTCATTCTCTTCAGGTTGTAGTGTAAAAAGCACAAAGAACTTAGAGCACTTGATGAAGAAGGTGCAACATTTTTTTTTGCCACACATGAGAATTGCCACCATCATCTCACTCCAATTTGACAAAGTCTAACACCAGCTTTGTTTGTGGCGTCAAGATCAATGTTGCAGAAAAAAGTAAAGCCTTAAGACTGTAAATCCAAAATTTGAAACTCATGCTTTCAACATTGCAATCACTTTACTAAGGTTTTATTCGTCCGACCAAGCATAGGGGGATATCCAAATAAACCTTCAGAACACAATAAGATCAATTATTTACTGCATTTTGCGCTAGCTAAATGAATCCACCGCACACACACAGATGCCGATACTACTATCAGACTTGTATCTTAATTTCTGAAGCAAATAGTACATAAGGGTGGTTTTGTGACAAAATAGTAAAAGATTGTTCTTTATGTATAAGATTATATAATAAAACCACATGGCTATATTAATCCACCAACAAGAGTCACTCCATTATTAAACTATTTCCATTCCAAAGGAAAGCCTGGAGTTATAAAATAAGCAGGTTATGTGACGAATAATATGGTCAAGAAATAGGCAGGTTCATGATATTACTTCGACATCAGCAAAAAGATTCACTTGATTGCTGTCAATGTTCAAAACCAAATTGACCAACAAGACAATAACATATTACAAAATGACATCATAATCAATTCATGCAGAACCAACAATGATAATAATAACATGAGCAATCAAAGTGCAATAATCAATTGCCAAATGTAACGATTGGCAATCACATAATAACATGAGCAACAAAATAAGATCCACACAAACACACAGAATAAGAAACCGTACTGTCTCATAGAAGAAATGATAATAACAACCAAAAAGAGACAGCATCGTGCAAATAAGTTAATGTTCTGAACCAGTATATTCAGAAACACCTACTAGGTCTTATGAAGTTAGTATTGTTACTGACTAATCCTAGATACAACAAAATTAATAATAATAACACCAAAATTAATAATAATCCTAGAAACACCTAGCATCTAGTAACACCAAAATTAATAATAATACATAATTCATCCCATCTCCATCAGGAATGCTTTTCTCAGTAATAGCAGGAAACATTGATGATAAAGACAAAGGAATTATAGAAAGAGAATCTGCCTCTGTTACCTGAAATGGTAATGGCCAAACCCATGCTTGACTCCCCACTTAAATTCGCCTACATATCGGCTCCCATCATCGCAGGTGTGCATTCCACGCCCATGGCTCTGCCCATTGGACCACTCCCCAGCAAAGACATCACCCGTGTAGAACCGATACACGCCAACCCCATGGCGAAGTCCATGCCTATACTGGCCACGGTAGCGGCTGCCCCGAGCCCAGGTTTCCACACCATACCCATCGTACTTATCGTCAACCCAGTCGCCCTCATACCTCCCGCTCATGTAATAGTGGTACACCCCACTCCCGGCGCACTTGCCCTTGTGGAACTCGCCCTCGTAGACATCCCCATTGCTGTAAGCCTGGACGGCATACCCCGAGGCGGGGCCGCGGTTGGCCCCGGGCTTGCCAGCGGAGGAGTCGCCGATGGACCAGAGGACGGGGGGAGGGCGTGGGTGGTGGTGGCGGGGGAGGAGGAGGGCGGAGGAACGGGAGAGGAGGAGGCGAAGGGAGGGAAGGGGGAGGGCGTGGTCGTGGAGTGAGAAGAGGAGGAGCAGGAGGGACGGATGGGAGAAGGCAGAGCGGAGAGAAGTCAAGGAGGAAGGAGCGGCCGCGGGTGATGTCAGAGGAGGAGAAGAAGAGGGAGGAGGCGGAGGAGGAGGAAAAACAGAGGTAGAGGGAGGGGAAGTAGAGGAGAGAAAAAGGAGGCGGAGGCGGAGGTGGAAACGGCGAAGGATCTGGCAGAGAGCGGAGCCGGTGGAGGCGGCAGAGAAGCGGAGCGCCGGTTTCCGACGGTGGCGGATGCGAAGGAGGGGGGGCAGCGGTTGCGACGTGGGGGGAAGGGGAGGGGGACGGTGTCAAGGAGGGCGTTTGTGGGGGGTGGAGAGAGCAAGGTGGTGGAGGATGTGGGCATTAGGGCTGGGGTTAGCGTCGGAAGGGGGGATTTGGAGGAGACGGGAGGGGTGGAAAGGGGAAGAAGAGGAGGGGAAGAAGCGACGTGGGTGGAATCGGAGAGAGCAAAACAAGCTGCTTTCTCCGTCGTCCTTCTTCTTGTGATGCAGCATTTACCAATGACGCCGACAAGGCTGAGGCCGCTCCTGCTGCTACTGCTCTTTCTTCTTCATCATCACAGGCGACTGCCACTCTTTAATCTCTCTGACCTCTCTCTCTCTCTCTCCTCCTCTCTCCCTCTCCGTCTATACTTTTTGTCTTC